>PVKS010027436.1:0-27515 GCA_004027875.1 Aplodontia rufa
CAAAATACTTTCCAAGAATGACTTAGAAGAGGAAAAGTGTATTTTGGGTTTTTGGTTTCAGCAGACTCCATTGCTCTGACCAGAGGAGACGCAGAACATTGGGGTGGAAGGGTATGGTGGAAGAAAGGAAGAACGCTGTTTATCTCAGGGCAGGTGGGATGCAGAGAGAGCAAGCAATGAGCTAGGGTTTCAGATGTTCAGTCCATGGTCAGTCAACTCCCTTGCTCTGGACCCACAGTGAGGCAGAACCTCATGGTGGACGGTCATGGTGGAGGAAAGCTGTCAGCTCATAGCAGCTGGGAAGTAGAGACCAAGAGGGGAAAAGACCAAGGACAAATACAGGCCAAAAACCTGCCCCCAGTGAACTACTTCCTCCAACCTCACTCCACCAGCCTACAGTAACCACCCAGTGATCCATTCAAATTATTAATCCGTAAAATGAATTAATGCACTGATTAGGTCATGCCTTTCACAACTAATCATTTCACCTCTGAATATTCCTGCATTGCTACATTAGTTTCTGGGGAGTCATCTCAAATCCAATGCTTTTCTCCTTTAAGTAAGCCAAGAAATAATGGATAGATGATAGATAGACAGACAATACAAATGTGTGTGTGTGTGTGTGTGTGTATATACACATGTATAGGAAAAATCATACTTTCCATATATGTATACACACACACATACCCCACATATATATGATTTTTCCTATTCAGTATCATATATATTTTTATTTAAATTAATATAAAATATGGATAAAAGATAAGTATATATCACAGAAAATAGCATAAAGAAGCCAACATTTTTATCTTTCATGCATGTCCTTTGAATGGTTTAATCAGGATCACTTCAAAATGAAACCCAAACCACATGATTCCAAAAAGAGATAAATTAAACTCATGAGCTAGTCTGTATTCTGCCCATTTAAAATAATTTAACATGAGTTTCAAAGTGAGATTGTACCCAGGCTCTCTTCACTGAATTATTTGCATATTCATCTGAATGCAGAGCACAGCATTGAAGTGGATTGCTGTTTAGCTTTCTTCCCCTGAGTTCTCTGCGTGATCCACCTCTTGCTGACAGGCACACTGAATCCCCTGGGGAAGCATTTATAAAATGAGTTTACAAATTTGTTTATGTGTGATACCCATCTCGCCAAAACAATAGAAATCACCATGATCATGCAACTAAAGCAACTCTTTCCGTTTAATCAGCTTTTCCTACTCATTTTCCACTCTCCTTATTTTGTATCAGTTTAATTTGGACTTATCATCACCCTGCTCTACCTTTGAAAAGCTATTTTACATGTGTGACAAGATATCAAATATTCATTAAGTTTGTCCTACCACCTCAGCTCTGTGGCTAAGACAGATCCAGATAAAAGTTTGAACAATTCATTTTCTTGTTATTATAAGAACAAAATATACATGTTTAAAATTACAAATAATACAAAAGGATATTAAATGGATTCATTCACCCCATTTTTAAAGCCTCTTTATTTAGTTTATTTCTTAAGGAACTAGGATGCAGTTCAGTGCTAGGGCACTTGCCTGGCCCTGGGGTCAGTCAATATCCAGCTACACACACACACACACACACACACACACACACACACAAAAGACTTACTGTAGTCGGCTTCTTGTTTGGTGACTTTATTAAAATATAATCTATATACCAAAAAATAACCAATAGTAGCAATGATTTTAGTAAGTTTACCAAGTACTACAATAATCACCATTATCCAATTTTAAAATCAGAATATGTTCATCACATACAATCCTTTCTGCTCATTTTTAATTTCTCCTTATTCCGAAGACCACTCCAAGGCAACCACTAATGTGTTTTTTGCCTTTATAGATTTTTCTTTTCTAGGATTTTCATGTAAATTGAACCATAGTGGTTTTTTTGCTTCTGGCTTTTTTCAATTCGCCTCACGGTTTTAAAGTTTATCCATGATGAAGCATGTAACCACAGGTTTTTCTTTTTTCTTGTTGAATAATGATCCCTTATGAAGTACCCTTAACCATCTACCGGATGATGGACATGATTGCTTATGGATTTTATAGATTCTATGAATAATGCTGCTACAAACATTCAATTTCAGGTTTCTGTGTCAATATATATTCTCATTTCTCTTTGTGATTTTAATTTATGTTTCCCAATGACTAATGATATCAAGCATCTTTTCATGTGTTTATCCGGAACAGCTTCTGTGATAAAATATCTATTAAAATCTTTGCCCATTTTTCAGTTATCTTCTTGTTGTTAATTTGCAGAGATTTACAATTACTTTTACATCATGATTGATAAGTGAGTTTTAATCTACTTTCTTGAGTGTTTAATTTCTGTTTGCCTCATGTGCTCTGTCTTGCTGTTTCTGCCCGGCCATCTGTACCATTGTTTTTATTTTTGTACCTACTCAAGTTACTTTTAAACAAATGAAAAATGAGATCAAATCTCTTGTGTACTTATTCACATCCATTGCTCTCCTTCTCTTGAAAGGTGAACAGTTCCAACCAGTATTGTTACTTCTTTTACTGCCTAATGAGCTGCCATTAGCATTTCCCAAATGTTAGTCAGCTTTGTTTCTCTGAGAATCTTTTATTTTCTAATTAAAAAAAAAACTCTAAACTTAAAGTGAAGAAGACAAAAGAAATGAATTATAACAAAAAGAAATAATTAACAATGTAGAAATCCAGGTCTATATATTTTTATTTTTTTTAAAGAGGAGACAGTGAGAGAAAGAGACAGAAAACAGAGAAGCAATTCTTATTTAGTTTTTCATGTGGTTTTCATTCCTCAGACATTTCATTGTATACATGGTACTGGGGTTCAAACCCACATCCTCACACATGCCAGGCAAGTGCTGTCACTGCTGAGCCATTGCTCCAGCCCCCAGGCCTATATATTTTTAATTGTACTACCTTCAGGTTCATTCTTATGTCTTATGGCTTATCTAGTTTTAAGGTGATAATTGTATTGTTATTCTTATATTTGTTCTTCTGTATAAAATGTTCCTTTTAATGTTTAGTTGCTTTCAACATTTTCTTTTAATCTCTGATTATAATAATTTGCTTATAATATGACTGGCTGGGTCTTTATGTTTCCTTTACCTGGAATTCATTGCCTTTCTTGGATTTGTGGGTTTATTTTCAGTAAATCTGGAATTTTATTTCTTTTTTAATTAACTAATTAATTGGTTTTGATATTAGGGATCAAAGAATCAAACCCAGAGCCTTAAACGTGCTAAGCAAGTGCTCCACCACTGAGCTACATCTCCAGTCCAATTTGGAGTATTTTTAAACCCTTTTTAAAAAAATTTTCTGCTTCCTTGCATCTCTACTTCGTCTCTCATTCTGTAAGTTTGAGCTTTTCTGTAAAGAACAATTTTAACCAGGTAGGTAGATTTGGTTTTATTGACATAATTTATAGGAGAAAGCCAAAATACATTTTTTGAAAATTTTTATTAAGGAGATGAATTGTTGTATAAACATGAATGTGTATAAAGTAACAGTATGATATGCACTTGATCTTAAACCATAGTTAACCCCCCACCACCAACACCCCAGTCTCTAGATACTTCTGTATTATGCCCCTATGAGATATAAATGTTCATATATATGTGTATAATTTTATATATGATTGTGAAGTTTTTGCACTTAAATGATTACATAAGTATTATTTGATTTTTCAGGGGGAGTGACAAAGAGTATGCTACATTGTTGATTGTCTCCCTTCTTATCTGCCCCTCCTCTCCCATCCCTCCCTTTCTCCTGTCCCCTCCACCCTCACATGTCTATAGTTCCCATAGTTTATGTGTTGCTATGTCTTTCATGGGTCTAACATATGAGAAAGACTACCTTTCACCCAAACCTGGGTTTAGCTCTGGCCTATACAAATGAGGGAAAACATTCATCCAGTGAGGGGCACCCGGGTTGATACCATATTTACCTATTGTAAATTGAGCTGCTACGAACATTGATTTTGCTGTGTCGCTATAACGAGCTGATTCTGACTCCTGTGGGAAAATACCCAGAAGAGGGATAGCTGGGTCATATGGTGGATCCAACCCTAAGTTTTTGAGGATTCTCCATGCTGCTTTCCAGAGTGGCTGGACCAGTGCATGGTTACCCCAACAGTGTGCCGGTGTTCCTATCTTCCCACAACCCCTCCAGCATCTGTTATTCTTTATATTTTTCATCTTTGCCAATCTGAAAGGAGGGAGATGAAATGTAGTTTTGCAGATAATGTAGTTTTTATTTGTGTTTCTCTGCTTATTAGAGATTTAGAACACTTTTTCCTGTATTCATTGGCTTGCTTGATTTCCTCTGTTGAGAAATTTCTGTTTAGCTCTCTGGCCCATTTATTGATTGGATTGTTTGTGTTATTGACATTTTTTTCTTTTTAGCTCTTTGTAAATTTTGGATATTAGTCCCCTATTAGAGAAATAACAAGCCATGATTATCTCCCATTCTGTAGGTTGTCTCTGGACAGTTTTAACCAATTCCTTGACTGAGTAAAAGCTTTTTAACTTAATGGCATTCAACTCACTAATTCCGGACTTTAATTCTTTCTCTTTGGGAGTCTTGTTGAGGAAGTCATTGCCAACTGCCATATACTGGAGTATTGGTCCTAATTTTTCTTCTAGTAGTTGTATGATATCTAGTTTAATTTCTACTTCCTTGATCCATTTTGATTTGATTTTTGTGAAAGGTGAGAAACAACGATCTTGTTTCAGCTTCTGCAAGTGGCTGTCCAGTTTGTCCAGCATTATTTGTTGAATAGGCTATCATTCCTCTATGTTATCTTTTAACACCTTTTGTCAAATATCAGATGTTTAAGATTTTTTACTATTTTTTTACTATCTTTTGCTATTTTTTTTACTATTTTATTCCATTGGTTTTCATTCCTATTTTGATACCAATACCTTGCTGTTTTTATTATACAGCTTTATAGCATCATTTTAGATCTGGTATTGCAAAATAACCTGTTTCATCTTTCTTGGTTAGTAATGTTTTGGCTATTTTGGGTTTCTTGTCATTCCAAATGAATTCAAGAATTGTTTTTTTCTATATCTATAAAAAATGACATTGGTATCTTGTTTTCATTGAATCTGTATAGTGCTTTTGGCAGAATGCCATTTTAATAATATTAATTCTGCCTAATCAAGAACATGGAATATCTTTCCATCTTCTCAGGTCTTCTTCAATTTCTTTCTTCAATGTTCAATAATTTTCATTGTAGAGGTCTTTTACTTCCCCTGTTAGATCAATTCCCAAATATTTTATTCTTTTTGAGGATATTTGGAATTGGACCAATTTCGTGATTTCTTCTTCTGCATTATTATTATTAGCACATGTGAAAGCTATTGATTTATGAATGTTGATCTTGTAGCCTGCCACTTTGCTAAATTTGTTTATAAGCTGAAGCAGTTTTCTAGTGGAGTTTTTTGGATCTTCCAGATATAAGATCATGTCATCAACAAAAACAGATAGCTTGACTTCCTTTCTTCCTATTCTCATCCCTTTGATTTCCTTCTCTTGCCTTGTTACCTCAGCTAGGTTCTTGAGGACTATATTGAATAAATATGATGAGAGCAGGAAGCCTTGTCTTGTTCCTGAGTTTAGTGGAAATGCTTTCAGCTTTTCTCTGTTTAGCATTTTACTAGCTGAGGTTTTGGCATATATGGCCTTTGCAGATATAAGATGAAATCCATTGATCCTTATTTTCTGTAGAGTTTTTAGTATAAATGGGTGCTGGATTTTATTGACAGCCTTTTCTGCATCGATTGAGATGATCATATACTTTTTGTCCTTAATTCAGTTTAAGTGATGAATTACATTTATTGATTTTTGTATGTTGAACCAGCAGCCTTGCATCCCTGGAATGAAACCCACTTGATCATGATGAATTATTTTCTTGGTGATTTTTTGAATGTGGTTTGCTAGAACTTTATTAAGAATTTTTGGATCAATGTACATCAGGGATATTGGCCTGTAATTTTTTTTATGTGTTTGATGTGTCTTTGTTGGGTTTTGGTATTGGAGTTATGGTTGCCTCATAAAAAGTGTTTGGAAGAGTTCCCTCCTTTTCAATTTTCTTGGAATAGTTTTATAAGGAGAGGTGTTAGCTTCTCTTAATAGGTGTGATAAAACTCAGTAGGAAATCCTTAAGGTCCTGGGTTGTTCTTCTTTGGAAGGCTTTTAATTGTGATATGGATTTCAGTACCTGTTGTTGGGCTATTTAGGATTTCAATTTCATCCTGGTCAGTTTGGGGATGTTGTATATGTGTCTAGAAATTTGTCTATATCTTCCAGATAATCTGATTTAGAGGAGAATAGTTTTACAGAAAATATTCTTATAACCCATTTGATTTCTAAGGGGTCAGTGGTGATCACTCTCTTTTTGTTGGTGATTGTGTTGATTTGCTTCAATTCTCTCCTTCTTTTAATGAGATTGGCTGGGGTTTGTCAATTTATTTATTTTTTGCACGAACCAGCTCTTTGTTTTGTCAATTCTTTTTATTGTTTTCTAGTTCTCAATTTCATTGATTTCAGTTCTGATCTTGATTATTTCCTGTTTTCTGCTGACTTTGGGCTTAGATTGTTCTTCCTTTTGTAGGGATTTAAGGTGGTCATAACCTTATTTATTCAAGATCTCTCCTAGTTTTTGATGTAGATACTCAGTACTGTAAACTTTCCCTTAAGAATGCTTTCACACTGTCCAAACCATTTCTATATGTTATGTCTTCATTCTCATTCTCCTCCAAGATTTTCTTGACTTCTGCTCTCATGTCTTCTTGGATTCATTCTTCATTTAGTAGGGTATTATTCAATCTCCATGTTTATGTGTGTTTTCTGTTATGATTTTTGCTGTTTATTGCTAGGAAAATAGCATTACAGTCTGATAGGATACATGGAATAATATTTGCTTTTTTATATTTGTTGAGATTTCCTTGGTGAACTAGCATAGCAATTTTGGAGAAGAATCCATGCAATGCTGATAAGGTACACTCAGCCAATTTGGGGTGGAATATTCTGTAGATATCTAAGTCCACTTGATTTATGGAGTTGTTTAGACTGGAGATCTCTTTGTTGCTTTTTTGCTTTAATGATCTATCTATTGGTGATAGAGGAGTGTTAAAATGTCCCAGTATTATTGTGTTAAGGTCCACAAGTGGTTTTATGTCTTGGAGTAATTTTTCCACATAGTTGGGAGCATTGTTGTTTGGAGAGTATATATTTACTATGGTTATATCTTCCTGCTGTATTGTTCCCTTTACTAGGATATAGTGGCCTTTTTATCTCTCCTGATTAATTTAGGTTTGCACTCTGCTTCATCTGATATAAGTATTGCAACTCCAGCTTATGTACTTGGCCCATAATCCTGGTAGATTTTTTTCCATCCTTTCACCCTCAATCTGTGGATATCATTGGATGTAAGATGTGTCTCTTGTAAGAAGTATATTGTTGGAATTTGTTTTTTGATCCAATCCACTAATGTGTGTCTTTTCAATGGTGCGTTGAGACCATTCACATTCAGCATTATGATAGTTAAATGGTTGTGGTTCATAGCCATCATCTCTTCTTTGTGAGTTTTATTTTTTGATAGTGTGTATTTTTATTGAATTTCTTGTGTGTGGGTTTTGAACAGTGTTTGCTTGTTCTTCTATCTGGAATTTATCTTTCATGATTGTTTGTAATATAACTGGTCATATAACTGGAAATTTGATCTTATTGTGAAATGTTCTTATTTCCCCATTGAATTTGAAGCTGAATTTTGCTAGGTATAGTATTCTGGGTTACAGGTGTTGGTCATTCAGACATTGAAGGATCTCCTTCCAGGATCTTCTTGCTTCTAGTTTCTGAGTGGAAAAGTCAGATGTGATCCTTATTAGTTTGCCTCTGAATGTGATTGGGCCTTTCTTTCTTGCCGCTTTTAACATTCTTTCATTTCTGTCCCTATTATAAATTTTGAATATGATGTATCTTAGTGAACTTACCTTTTTATTAGGCCTATTGGGTACTCTATATGCTTCCTGGATGAGCACATCTGGTTCTATTTTAATAAGGGAAAATTTTTCTTTAACTATTTTGTTGAGTATTTTCTTTATGCCATTCATTTTGCATTTCAATTTCTTCTTGCATCCCAATTCTTCTTAAATTGTTTCTTCTGATTTCATCCCAGATATTTTGAAAATTCTGCTCATGCTGTGTGATTTTTTGTTTGCTTGGTTGTTTGTTTTGTTTTATTTATTTTTTGTTTTCTTGTCATCTGTGCACTCTACCTTACTCAGCCTATCCTCATTGTCAGATGCTCTGTCTTCAAGGACTGAGGTTCTGTTTTCTACAGCAGTTAGTCTATAATTAAATTATTCCATTGTTCCTTTAAGGTGATTGACTGAAGGTTTCAGCTCTGTTACTTCCTTTTACAGCATGTCTATTTCTTTGATAATAGAGTTTTCCATCTCTTGAGTTTTCTTACTTAGTCCTTTCATTATATCTTCTTTTAGTTCTTTGTTCTTTTTAGTTATCAGATCATTGATTTTTTTTTCTAGCTTGCATCCTGCTAGGTTCCTTGTTAGGGGAGTCATATGTTTGATGCAAAACTTTTCTAGTTTAATTATTCATTTTTGAAGAGCTTCTTCTGGATTTCTGAATTTAGATTCCCTGTAGGGGAGCAATACAGGTCTCCAGGAGATTCCTCTTTTAATTCAAAGAGTTGGGTCATATACCACCCCTTTAATGACCACCTTCTTCCAGAAAGACTTCTGCCTGGAGCCTCATTTTGCTGTACATTCTGGATCTAGGCTCAAAGGTGCTGATCTGGAACATTTTGGGTGTGCAAGGCAGCCTGCTAGATTGTTGCAGTGCAGCAGCTGAGGCTCATTGTTAGTTCCTAGGGTCCCAGAGGTGCAAGGTGTATCTGAATGGGCCTTCTTATGTGCCACAATAGAATCTAAGATCCTCAGAGGCAAGTACAGGTCCAATTTATCTAGGCCTCTTGGTATGTAATGCAGCTGGACTGCTCTGGGTGGGGATTCTTAGGAGTATCTTGGACCAAAGGCTTGGGCTGGCTCATTGGCTGGATGTGGGCTGTTCTAAGCAGGGGCCCTACATGGAGATGTCCTTGGCACATGCTGGGCCTCGGACCAGAAGAGACCTGGAATGACCTTTGGCTTGGCTGGGTCTGCTCCAGAAAGGGTTCCTCCCCGGGGGTGTACTGGGAACCCTAGTCTAGGCCCAGGGCCAGAAGAGGTCTGGGAAGGCATGTTGGGTGGGCACGGGCTGCTCAAAGAGGGGTTTCTCTTTGTGGCTGTCCTTGGTGAGTGCAGAGGTCTGGACCAGAAGAGACCTGTGCCCGGTGTTGGGAGTCAGCTGGGCATGGGGTGATCCTGGTGGGGGTCCTACCCGGGAATGTCCTGGGAACCTGCCCAGCCTGGACCAAAAGAGTCCAGGTATGGTGTAGGCTGGGTGGGTGCTGCTTCAGGAATGATTCCTCCTCCAGTCTGTCCTAGGTGCGTGCTGAGTCCCAGATCAGAACTGAAATATATTTTTAATTTTCTCTAATTAGCAATTCTCGGTTTGATTTATTCTCCTTGTCACTTTCAATGATGTTCAGTGAATTGAATATACAGAAGAAAAGTTAGCATAATGGGCCTGTGGTTGCTTATCTTTACAAAAACCTGCTCAAAAACATTGACCATGCCGGTCACCATAGCACATGTCTTTAATCCCAGCAACTCAGGAGGCTGAGACAAGAGGATTGCAATTTCAAGGCCAGTCTCAGCAACATAAAGAGGCCCTAAGCTGCTTAGCAAGACCCAGTCTCAAAATAAAATATAAAAGGGGTTGGGGATGTGGCATGTGACTCAATGGTTAAGTGTGTCTGGATTCAATTCCTGGTACCAGAAAAAGAAAAAGAAAAAAGAAATAGATTGGCCTTTGTCTGCCACCTGAGAACTCAGAGTTTTGGGAGGGTTCCCACCGTTGCCAGAGAAGACAGAACTGGATCACTGTACCTAAATTGTTTATAAAAGCAATGTGAACACCAGCCTTTCTTTGGGAGGTCTGGAATTTTGTGCCCATGTGATCAACCTCCAATTAAAAAAAAAAAAACAAAACAAAACTTGGGCACCATGCCTTGAACAAGGTTCCCTGACAAATAACATTGCTCATGTTTTGTCATAACTCATTGCTAACAGCACTGAATATCTTGTGTGTGTGTTTACTGGGAAAAGACTCCTAGAAACTTGAACTTGGTTTCTTCTGAACTTGACCCCATATGCCTTTTTCTGCTGATTTTGACTCGTAGACTTTTACTGCCAACAAATTTCAGGCACAAGGATAATGTATCATCTGCCTTCCAAGTGTGCACTTTTTGCATCCATAAATTCTACCAATTCCAGATCAAAAATATTTGAAAATAAAACATTCCCCAAATTTCCAAAAGGCAAAACTTGAATTTGTTGCATGCTAAGCACTATCTTGAATCTATGCAAATAGTGATGTGCATGCATAGCTGCCCATCATTTCACAAATCCTCAATTCTCTCCAGCACTCCTTATTTAAACATCATTCACCTCGCATCATGTTCACATACTATGTAATTTAGGACACCAATTCACATATAACCACTAAGTAATCTAGAGGTGATGTCCAGCATACAGGAGAAAGTTCCTAGACTACGTGCAAATACTGTGCCAATTTACAAAATGGACTTGAGCGTCCTTGGATTTTGGTATCCAACCAGGATCCTGGAACTGATTTCGAGCACATAACAATGGATGACTATGTTCATTAAGTCCACTGAGCCCTCCTAGCAAATCATGGAACATGGGAGTTTGATTTTGCTCTTTATCATTTTTCCTTCCTCATTTCATTATAACTAATAGGTGTTTAATACAATAAACACATTACTATAAATTTCATTCATTTTTCTTTTTTTTAAGCAAAATTATTTAAACTTTGACCACAGGGAGCTGTTGGTTCTTCTATCCCTTTGATGCAATGCAGTGATCATCTATAGCCTTCTTGCTTCCTGGTCCCACATATCCCAGGCTCATCCTGAAAATATCCTGTGCTGTATGTGAAATAATCTATTCCTTAAGGTAACTTTAAAAGAATATTTAAAGCCACGATCTAGGCACTAGGTATGCTCTTGTTAATGAGATGTAATTAATCGTTTTAGCTTTTTAAGTGGACACATAATTTATGAAATGAAAAATGAAACCATCAATTCACACAATATAAAGCAAATCGAAATTGTTTAACCTCTTGGTTTTCTACTAGTATCTCTTTTCTCTAACATTGAAAATTGTGGTGACTGACAACATTAAAATGACTACACATTTAACATTATCCTACGGTACACAAAAAAAAACAGTTTTAAAATAATGTAAGGTTATGACTAACAGCTAGAGAACTGAATAAACTTGAAAATGTATTTGCAATTCTATGTGTCCTGAGAATAGATCATCACATTAAAGATATACAGTCAAAATACTGTTTCTAAAACCACTTGAAAGACTTCCTTCTCTGTGATTAATACCATCAACTTGATAAAAGGTAAATTTCTTTTCATTTTTGATTTGTAGTTGTTATTCTATTGTATCTTTTTGATTTAATATTATTTAGAATATGTAATTTATTTAATAATTTCAAATAACATAAGCAAAGTATTTTTCAGAGAAATATTGCTTTTATACCTGTTTGATTTTTGTTGTTGTTATTGTTCAACACAGTCCTACATATTGGAGGGATTCATTGTTACATATTCATGCATATGGAGATGATGTTTTTATTATAGAAACAAATGCATACATACACAAATAGCTGCATATTAAATATACTCTTGTGAACCTTGTTTTTTTTTACTTAACAATACAGCCTAACCATCATGCCATATCAGTTTATGATAGAAAGTTTCCACATTACTTATTACAACTGTATAGCATTCAGTTGTGTGATGGATTGTTTAATATTTGACCAGAACCTACCAATGGGCATCTTGGATGTTTGTAAGATTTTTGCTTAAGATATCATTTTTAATGTAGCATTTATATTGATATAATGTAACTGATTTAACCAATTCCACACTATAAAATATTGAAGTTCTTCCAATAATTATCACATTATAATAAAAAATACTTTAGGAAGAATTCCTTAGCAAAATTTGTAAACAAATTCTTAATGATTTTCTTAGAAAAAAATTCATAGAAATGAAATTTCTGGATCAAAATCTTTGTAATGATTTGGGCTTTTTATATAGCCTGTGGTATGTGATGATTTTCAAAACAATTCCCAATTTGACCATTTACTAATATCATTCTATTATCCTAAATACAGTTTTTTTTTCAAATCTAAAATTTATAGACACCAAAGGCTGAATTAAAAGTAATAACAAAACTATTTTAATGCATGAAAACAGTCTCTACTATGGAAAAATAGCATTGGATTCTCAATACCTATGACATTAATGGAAGCTTGCCCTGTCAAAGTGACTGAATAAGTAAAAATTTAATTAAGGTAATGTATAAATGAGCTCTGTTCACATACATTTCAGTAGATATTAAGCAAAATTGAAAATTTACTTTGAAAAATTTGTATGATTGTTCAACAAATAAATTTCTTAAAAAAAAAGAAAATTTACTTTGAGTTTCAAGACAAGCCTTTTTTAATAACTCTACTGTTATTTATTCCCTTTTGTCCATAGTACAAATGTCAAAAACTTTGAGGCTATTGCCAAGTTCTGTAGAAACCTACAATTTGATACTGATGAAAAAAAATTAACGTGTTCTACCTAATTTTCATGGGGAAGCCACAAACAGGGACAAGTTTAGCCAACTCTGAGATAAAAGAAGAAACTCAAGAAGGTAAGGCAGCTGGCAAAGTTTTCTTTTCTCTAGACAATCACAAAGACCTTGAATAATTCCCCCTGAAGAAACACCATCAGAAGAACACATAGCATTGAGGAATTAACTCTGGAAGACTCCACAGAAAGCCACTTCTACAGGGAGCCCTGGGGAGATAGCTATAACTACTTGATGTCTTTATTCTGACAAAGGGAACAAAAAAGGAACTAGTTCATACCTAGGGAGCTACATACCAAGGCACAGACTGTGTACATATCAACAACTTCCAGAGGACAGCTTGTATAAAAACAAAGTTGCTGCTGTCTACCAAAGATATATCTAACAATAGCGGTCCTTGACCATCAGAAACCACCAGTGCCCATGATTCCAGAAAGCCACATGAGGAGCCATCATGTGGCCATATTAGAAAAATGAAGCAATTATACATACACTTCATCTGAGTTTTACAACACATACAATTGGAAAGATAAGAGGTTTAGTGTGAGTACAGGGCAGACATCAAGATCAAATAGCCTGTGCATAGAGCTCCACTGAATGGAGAGGGCAATAAATCCAGAAAGAAATATTCTAGGCTCTTATTGGCAAATTCAAATGTCTCATAGGAGCAGATAAAAATTCAGAGATTATCATCGTGATTGACAGTGGCAGAGCCAATCAGACAAAAGGGCATAGTGGGTGAGGGATGACACTCAGGGATGCTCTCCCACCTAGAGATAACAGTGGCTTTTCAGATCCAGCTAACTGTGTGGTTAAGCATTTGGGTCCAGTGCTGCCATGTTGTTTGATTTTTTTTTTAAGAAAATCCAGAAATATTTTGTGTGAAAAAAAATCAGATGGTTATGTTGACAACAAAATTTTTTAATTCTTTAAAAATACTATATAGGGCAATCAAAACCTGTCTATAGTTTCTCAGTTTGTTATTTCTGCAATTTTCCTCGGGTTGCTGGGCCTTAGGAACCTCTTTACTCCTGCTAGGCCTTACCATCTCATGACCAAAGAGGAATGACAGATGCCCAATAAACTCTACCAAAAACTCTACCCTTTTAGGGCAGTATACAGTTTTTACTGATCTTAAATTACACAACCTCTATAATCCCCTAAGTTAGCCATGCTAGTTTAAAATATATTGCAAATATATTTTATAAAGGCCATAAAGCTAAATTAGGAATATACCTTCCCAAATCACAAACTGGTTCATAGTGGTGAAATTCAAATATTTTTCATCTTGCTATTGAAAACACCACTGATGAGACATCTCATGCCGTTAGCATTCTATGCAATCAAAGATGCTGATGCAACCCTGGGAATAGAAATGACCAGGCCCATCTCCCACTCCTCACTAAGCAGTTGAGTCATCTCACTGTCCAGATATTTTGTCACTGCTTAGATATAAGACATTACTCGCAATGCCTGGAGAAGCTTATGAGAACAGATTGGACTTGAGATTTTAAAGCTCCTTGTATAGTAATACATTTATTTCTATTCCTTTTCTAAAATGAATAGCTATTTTTAATTTGGAAGAATCTTCTACCCAATTAAAAAAACCCTTTTCCTATAACCCTGCCGCTCACCAACCCCATTCCCACCAACATGATTTCATTCGAATGACAGAATTCATCATGAGAAAACACATTGCACATCATTCTGGTCCTACCTCTCGTACAGTGGAGAATTCACACTATGGAATCCCAAACAAAGGACAGTTAGTACCTGCTTTAAACACAACTTGTGAATTCCATACAGTCCCCTAAGAATTGACTACTAGGATGAATGGGAGAATGTGCCTTGGAATCCTACTCCTACTCCCTCTCAAGTCGACACATAATCAAGCCAAAAGCCCTTACTATATCGTGTCTTACCTGCCGTGTTCTGCTCTTGCTGTAATTCTCAGCACCTACAAACACCCAACAGACTGCCATCCCAAACCCAAGTAGTGACTCACAAGTATCTGATTATTTAAAGCAGCAAACTATCACATTTGGCACCTCTCCTGAGAGGCAGCTGCTGTGTTCAGCCAGCGTGTGAGCAGTTGGTGGGTCCTGCCCACTGGCAGGACAGTCAAAAATAGTCAGTGCCCACGTCAACAGTCAAAACCACATGGTTTCAGTAAAATCCCAGAAAGTGTGGGGCTAACTCAGCCAAAATGATACAGGAACCTACATGAAAGTCAAGGCAAATAACCTGCCTAGCTTGCCGGCCTGTCAGTGAGAAATACAAATCGCTGACTTTACAGAATTGATTTGAATTTGCTCAAGACAAATACATTTCCATTTGAAATCAAATGAATTTGTTATGTACAAATCATTTCAAAATCAAAGTAATAAATTATTTTAATTCTTTACAAACATATATGGGTGCATTTTGAAATATTTGATTTTATGTAGTATAGCATCTCTAATAGTACAGTGCCTAGGGCTTCTAAAGCTCATAAAACATTGTTCTGGGAGCTTCCACATAGAGTATACTAATATATGGGAGTGTATGTGCAAAGCATATCTTTCTTGTCTGATTTATTTCACTTAACATAATGTCCTCTAGTTCCATACAGTTTTCTGCAAGTGACAGTATTTGGTTCTTTCTTATGGCTGAAAAATATTCCACTGTGTATATAAACCACACTTTATTTATCTACTGATCGGTTGATGGGCATTTAGGTTGATTGCTTATCTTAGCTGTTGTGAATAGTGCTACAATAACATAGGCGTACAGGAATCTCTTTGGTAAGATGCTTTCATTTCCTTTGTCTATGTACCTAGCAGAGGGATACCTGAAACACATGGGTCAGTTTGGGGGGCACCTTCACATTATTCTCCATAATGGCCGTAAGAATTTACATTCCCATCAGCAGCATGTGAAGCCCCTTTACTCCACATCTTCACCAGCAACTGTTATTTTTACATCTTCATAATATTAGCCACTCTTACTGGGATGAGATGCTATCTCACTGAAGCTCCCATTCTTTTGTTTGTGCCCACAACATGGACACTAATTATTGGTCAAATGCTTATTTTGAAAATATCTTCCAATTAAATATTTTCTAATTACTTTCTTTTCAATGAATTTATACTACAAAAGAAGTGTTTAATTCAAAGCACTTGTATGAATCTTTTCTTATGCTTTTGCTTCTTGTGAATTTTAAGAAATATTTTTCATCATAAAACTTAAATAGTTTTCTATATCTTCTCCCAAATGTTTACAGTTTGGCTTTTGATCAAGAAGCCAATAATGTAGCCAAAATTATTAGAAGAGCATAGTATAAGACTCTAATATCATTTTCCCAGGATGATAACAAATCGTCACCATTTATTTGCTCACTGATCTATAATGGTACTTGTGTTGCATATCAAGAAGCCACAAATGTAAATTCTGATTCTGGGCTCTGGATCCTTATTCGGGAGTTGATTTGCTTGCCAAGTATAACTATCACTGCAATCAGCACTTAGATCTTAATACCTCATAAAACATGTTCACACTTCAACAAATGTTTGCTCCTTTGTCTTACCCTCAAATTTTTAGAATTGGTTTATCAAGTTTCTCAAAAATTTTAGCTTACTTTGTAGATACCAGTCTTATGACCCCATATTTTCTGGTACACCAGTGTATAGCATCTCTTTGATTATTTAATTCTTCTTTGATGTCTTTCAAAAAGTTTGATATTTTTTTTTCACAAAAGATAAATGCAGTTTTGTTTGACTTATTCCCAGGAACCCTCCCCTATTATGCTATTGTGAATGCTATCATTTTATGTTATCTCTATTTGTTGATAGTATAGAAAATTCAATTAAATTTTTTATGTCTTATGGCCAGTCACATTGCTAAAACCTCTCAGGATTCTAATAATAGGTACTAAGTCATCTTGAGTTTTTTGACTAAGACAATCATTTTCTACAAATAATGACAATTTTATATCTATCTTTCTTTTACCTCTTTTATAATTTTTCTATTTTATATCTTGGCTATACACAATACAGAGAAAATAATATTGAAAGAGGTCATTATGTTGGTCATTCTTATCCTACTCTTAATTTTACAGAGACTGATTCTAATTTTATAATAATAATAGATTTTTAAAACATTTCCGTAGATATCACTTTTCAGGTTAAGAAGTTTTTCTCATATTCCGAGTTTGAAAAATATTTGTAAAAAATAGGTTATTTAGGAAGTCCTGGAGAGTGAAATGGATCAAATTATGCTATGTGCATATATGAATATGTCACAAGGAGCCCACTGCTATCTATACGTATAATGCACTAATGAAAACATAAAAGATATGGGCTAATGTTGAATTTTATGAAATTTCTTCCCCATTTTTGGGACAATCTCTGATAGATTCCTATTGTTATAACAAATACCTGAGATAATTGATTCATTTTTTTAAAAAAGGTTTATTTGGGTTCACGGGCCTGGAGGTTTCAGTCCATGGTTGGTGGGACACATTGCTTTAGGTCCTGTGGAAAGGCAGAACATCGTGGCAGGGAGCATGTTCAAGAGCAAAGCCACTCACCCTAGGTCTGGGAGGAAAGAGAGAGAGTACAGGAGGGACTGAGGTTCCACTCAGCCCTTCAAGGTCACACCTGTAATGACCGGAAGCCTCAAGGTTCTACCACCTTGACATAGCTCCAAGCTAGTGACCAATCCTTCAATACACAGGCCTTTGGGTGACAGACCAGACACAAGCTATAGCAAAATCATTATTGTTTCTCTTTTAAAGCATTAATGTAGAAAATTCAATTTATAGATTGCTTAAGAAAATAAAACACTCTTGAATTTCTGAGGAAAGGCATAAATTATAAAGGACATACGACCCTTCCACGCATCACTATTTATTTTTGCTGGCAGTTTTCTTAGAATTTTCACTTTCCTGTTCTTGAGTAAAATGGTCTGGGATTTTCTTTTCTCAGGATGTCTTTATATGGTTTTGGTGATAATACCATCGTCCCTTAGGGGATTGGTTTCAGGACCCTGCACCAAGGACCACTATCATGTGAAGGAACCAATACACATCATCAAATTTCCACAAATGAAAATAATTTGAAAACACCTTTGATAGAGCCTAGTGCGGCATTCTCAGATTTAACTTTGTCATCTTGCCAGGGGCCAAAATCTCTGGATGGCAGTGTCTGTGCAGGTGTCCTCCTTCATGCAGTCACACTTGATTATTCCCTGACCTGCTTTTTCTTTTGCAACCTCTCTATAACATTTTCAGCTCACTGAGTTTTATTCTGTTAGCTTATATTTGCCCCTAGATATTTTATTGCTTTGTAGCAAATCTATAATGCACTAAAAAGTATATTCACAGTAATTTCTAAGAATTTAATTGTACTTTATTAAAAGAACCCCTCTAACTATGTTGTCCATTAGCCTCCTGGAAAAATAAAGCTTGTTTGGGATTTTTCAACTTTTACTATAGGTTGGGAGAAAGATCTACCATACTTTATGTAAAATTATAACCTTCAGATTTATATTCAAGAAGGATACCATCCTTAAAGAACATTTTAGCCTGGTGAAACTTTGTATATCTTACACCTCTATCCCTCATGCATCTTTTCCTCATGATAAAATTCAAACTTTCTTTTAAATCTAGAGAATCAGTCCTCAGGTTTAATCATCTACTGTCATTCCGTACTTTGATAGGGATGTATGCATCATTCTCTCCACTGAAGCAGGATTCATGGGAACACTGCAGATGGTTCACAAAGCACAGTGCCTTGATCCCCTAGCAGGGTCTCCCTGAATCATTCTCTGCTATCTCCACCTTCACTGCCAAGACTTCAAGGTGACTTCTAAACCGGTATTTGCAACCCCTCATAAATTCCTCAACTTCAAGTTGTCCTTTAGACCTTCCATGCAATGACCAGATATCAAGAATTCTGTCTGATTTCTTTTTTTTTTAATTTTATTGAGGAGTTGAGTTATTGTACACTCATAGATGCATATGTAGTAAAAAACAATATGATATACCCCTGATCCTAATCCAGAATCACCCTCACATCACTGACATCTAATTCATCTTAATCAAGTAGGCTTCATTCCACTTGATGCAAGGCTGGTTCAACATATGAAAATCAGTAAATGTGTTTCATCGCTTAAACAGAATTAATGACAAAACCATGTGATCATCTCAATAGATGTAGAAAAGGCCTGTGATAAAATCCAGCACACATTTATGATCAAAACTCTGGAGAAGACAGGGATCAAAGAAACACCTTAACCATGTAAAGGCCATATGTGACAAATCCACAGGTAGTGTAATACTAAATGGAAAAAAATGAAAGCATTTCCACTAAATTCAGGAACAAGGCTGCTCGCTCTCCCCACTTTTATTCAATATAGTCCTCAAGACACTAGCTAGAGCAATCAGGCAAGAGGAGGAAATCAAAGGGATAAGAATAGGCATGACATGATCCTGTATCTGGAAGACCCCCCCCCAAAAAAAAACAGGAAACTGCTTAAGATTATAAACATATTTAGCAAAGTGACAGAATAAGAGATCAACACTCATAGATGAAAAGCTTTACTATATGCTAACAATACTAGGGCAGAAGAAGTTAAGAAATTGGTCCATTCACAATATCCCCACTAAAAATAAAGGAATTAATCTAATAAGGAAAGTAAAAGACTTATGCAATGAAAATTATTAAATATTGAAGAAAGAAATTGAAAAAGACCTGAAAAATAGCAAGATGCTCCATGTTCTTGATTAGGCAGAAATAATATAATTAAATGGCCATTCTACCAAAAGCACTATACAGATTCAATGCAATCCCTATCAAGATACCAATGTCATTCTTTGCACATATAAAAAAAAGAAATTCTCAAATCCATTTGGAACAACAAGAAACCCAGAATAGCCAAAACATTACTAAACAAGAAAGATGAAACAGGTGGTTTTGCAATATCAGATCTAAAAGTATACTGTAGAACTGTCGTACACGTACATACACAATGGATTTCTACTCATCTATTAGAAACAATTATATTGCATGCACTGAAGATAAATGGATGGCAATGGAAGAAATCATGCTGAGCAAAGTTGGCCAAACCCAGAGAGTCAAGGGCTGAATGTTTTCTCTCATTTGTGGAGGTTGTACCTAAACCCAGGCTGGGGAGTAAGGTAAATAAATTTATGTATTAGATCCATAGAACAAAAATGCAATATGTCAATATTTATGAGATACAGTTGAAAGATACTGCATAAGATATTTGAACAAGCTATACTGCATGCCTGTACAAAAACTAGCTGTTTAATCATACTGTCAAATATTTCAAAGAGTAAGAAGGGATGATAGGAAGGGAGGAGAAGGTGAAATGTTGGAACTGAGATAAAGCAAGGCACATTCCAAGTATTTATAAGTATGCTACTGTATATACTATAGTCATGTACATAAAAATGTTTTTCATTGGTATAAGAATTATCTCACTGTACTTGAGGTTTTTAGGGAAAATATAGGACCCAGAAAAGGCAATGGATGGGGTTATGGGAGGAAAGAGGTAGAAGGGTACGGAGGGGATAATGAACAAATTATATTGCTGAATTGTGTAATTGGGTGCATCTAGGAATATGTGACAACTAATCTCATCATTATGTAAAACTATAATGCACTAACAAAAAATAAATTTAAATATAAAAATAGAAATAATAAAAGATACCAATATCATTCTTACAGATATAGAAAAAGCAATTCTCAAATCCATTTGGAAAAACAAGAAACCAGAATAGGCAAAACATTACTGAGCAAGAAAGAAGAAACAGGAAGTTTTGCAATAATGATCTAAAATTATACTATAGAGCTGTAGTAACAAAAAAACAGCATGGTATGGTATCAAAATAGGAATAAAGACAAATGAAATAGAATAGAAGACTCTGAGATAAAGCCAAAAATCTTTAAAATTCTAATATTTGACAAAGGGGGTCAAAATATAATATGGAGGAATAACAGCCTATTCAACAAATGGTGCTGGACAAAGTGGACAGACACTTGCAGAAAGGTGAAATTATATCCTATCTCACATCTTGCACAAAAATCAAATAAAAATGGATCAAGACATTAGAAATTAAACCATTTACCGTACAATTGCTAGGAAAAAAAACAGGAGCAACACTCCAGCATATGGGAGTAGGCAATGACTTTCTCAAAAAGACTCCAAAAGAGAAAGAATTGAAGTCAAGAATCAATTAGAGGGGGTGTCATTAAGCTAAACTAAAAAGCTTTTGCTTGAGAATTGGTCAAAACTGTCAAGAAAGAACCTACAAAATGGGAGATAATCATGTCTGTGATTTCTCCAACAGGAGACTAATATCCAAAATTGACAAAGAACTCAAAAACTGGATAACAAAACCACAAACAATCCAAGCAATAAAAGAGCCAGAGAGCTAAACAGAAACTTCTCAACAGAGGAAATCAAGTAAGCCAATGAACACATGAGAAAGTGTTCTAAATCATTAGTATTCAGGGAAATGCAAATCAAAAACACATTAAGATTTCACCTCCTTCCAGTCATATTGGCAAAGATAAAAAATATAAAGAATAACAGATATTAGAGGGGTTGTGGGGAGATAGGGACACTAGTACACTGTTGGAATTGAGTCTGGTACAGCCACTCTGAAAAGCTGTGTGGAGACTCCTCAAAAAATTAGGGTTGGACCCACCATAGGAATCAGTTATCCCTCTTCTGGGTATTTTCCCAGAAGAGTTTAGAATCAGCACATTACAGTGACACAGCAAAATCCATGTTCATAGCAGCTCAATTTACAATAGCTAAATTATGGAACCAACCCAGATGCCCCTCACTGGATGAATGGATCTAAAAGCTCTGATATACACATAGTGCATTTATACTTAGCTACTAGAAACAGTATTGTGGCCTTTGCAAGTGAATGAATGGCACTGGAAGAAATGATGCTGATCAAAGTTAACCAAACCCAGAGACTCAGGGTTGAATGATTTCCCTCATGTGTGTAGGCTTCAGCAAAACCCAGGCTTGGGTGAAAGGTCAAACTCATGTCCTAGATTCACCAAAGTTGAAGCAACACATAATCTAGGCGAACCATAGATGTGTAAGCGGAGAGAAGAGAAGGGAAGGAGGGGAGAGAGAGGTATTTGTGGGGGTAATCAATAAAGTAACTGACTTTATCTCCCCTCAAGAAGCCACATAATACATATGCAATCATTTAATTCTGGAAAATGCACAATTAATATGTATATATATGATTATATATATACACATATGTACGTATATATGTGTGTATATATACATATTATTTATTATATATAATATATATCATATATAATATAATCTATGTATATATAACATATAATCTCTCCAGTATATATATAATCATATATATGCATATATGATTGTGCATTTTCCAGAATTAAATTATATATATATAGAGAGAGGGAGGGTATTTACATCTGTCTGCTTTCTTAAGTCCTATGGTACCCATCCTGATGGCTCATCTACTTCTTTGTCAAGACTCCGAATCTGAAAGTGTAAAGGCAAGCCACTGGTAGAGGAATAAGTCTCTTCATTTCTTATGAAGATGTGTGATATCTTAGATGACAGATAGAAAGAGAGATAGACATAAAATGTATTACACAGCATATATATTATGTTGAACATAAACATACGAATGCTGATTTCTGTTAGAGCTATACCCAAATCTTTTGAAGTTAATGAGAGTGGAAATATTTAAGCCATAATTTCATTTTCTTTTTTCTTGTTTTCAAATAATTCTACATTGATTGCTCCATTGTATTTCTCCAACTGTAAATTAGCAAAGTTACTTCACTATATCTTTATCAGCTAGTTATTATTATTCTATATTTACTTTTTCAATTTGATAAACAGAAAAATTTCCTGATTTAACCCATGACTAGTAATGATTAATATTTTATGTGTGCTGTTGGAGAGTTGACTTGAGTTATTCTCAAATGAAATCATTGTCTTTTCAAAATGTACCTAATATTTCAAATTTAGGCCAGATTGTGTTCATTGTAACAATTAACTGTTTACATATGATCTTTTTGAAGAAGCTCTAGGAAATGATCAGATCCTATCCATATTGCCTTACTGCTTAAATTCATGTATGGTTTCTAATTTATTTATTTAATTATTTGGAATAAATTAAAGAATCCAAAGTATTTGAAGTACCTTAATAATGCCATCAGTTCTCTTTGAGGTATAAAAAGAGCTTTAGAATCTCTATAAGACTTCAATACAGTCATTGAATTCAGTCACACCTTTGAACGTTTATAGACATTTCAAATAAGGAGGTCCTTGGAGTTAAATTCAGCTCACTTATTTTATAAATCTTACACCCATGATCCAGAAAGGGAGGCTGATTTAACAATGTCACAAAGGAAGTTACTGGTAAACCCAGGCGTACTGCTGTTTTTCTGTTAATTCATAACTATTTTGCCACCACCAATTATTTTCCATAATGAGAAAGGGAATCATGACATTGCATACATTTTACATATTCAGTTTGACATTTGCATGCAGACTATAAAGAATATCAAATTTTCTCTGACTAAGGATATCAATCTGTTGGGGGTAGAAGGAATATTTTAACCCACCTTCAGTGTGTTTTGTATTTGATAGCTTCAAACTATTCAAATATAATTGAGCTATATCTCATTTAGGAAGTGTTTTAGTTTGGTTGGAGTTAGGAGTTGTCAGTGGCTTTTTTTCACACAGCACCAAACCAAATGTGGAACTTAGCCCATACTTCCGTTTCTACTGAAATACTCAAAACCACCCAAAGAATTTGGGTGTATAGAAGAATTTTTTTAAAAGATTTAACCTAGCAATTTCTATCTTCCAAATAAGAAGATACTATGAACAGCAACCAAGTTGGAAGGAAAAGTAGGGCATGTATTTTAAAGATGCTTTGCAAACAAGCTCACCCTGTTGGCTTAGATTGTGTTTTTCTTTGAGGGATCAGGGAGACATTCAAATTGAAGAAATATCTTTCTTTCTTGTGGTCAACTAGCTGACAATGGTTTCTCCTGGCTGTTTCTCAATGTGGAATCCAGTAGACATCATTTTGTAACGTCTTCCTTCCCCATCTCTCTTTCTCTTCTGCCCCTTGGCTCTCTCTTCTCTTTCTGAGCAAAACACCTTTTCCATCATGTATTTGCTTCCTTCTCTGACTCAGAATTTCTGAGGGCATTTAGGTGAAATCTGAACCAAATGCGGTTCCCCTGTAAAACAATACTACACCAGCTGTTGAGATAACAGCAGATGTCCACCACAGTGCGCACTGAGTAGAGTGGTGGAATGGAAACTTAGGGGTTATCACAGCACTCTGTAGCAATCTCTCCACTCTAGTTCTCTAAGCTCATTCCATTCCTGAGTAAGTGCCTCTCTCCTTGTGAAAAGCCCCATTCTCTTGACAGTTCTTCCCACTTATCAAGTTCCCAGGCCAAGCATTTTCCAGCCCTTCTCTCCACTGAAGAGGATGAAACCTTTTACTCCAACTTCCTGTCTAGTCCCAAATAGCTGCCTCTCCTTTCCATGTCTCCCAAACAAAGGAACAGTTAATCTAGTAACCCCCAACTTTTCCAGAATTCTTAAAACATTATTTTCTCATATTCATGGTCCTCAGTTTTCAACCCAAGCACCCAAATATTTCTTATTGTTCTGGTCTACTGTTTTTGGAAGAGAATGTTACAGTCTGCTCTTCATGTGTTAACATTTATTTGTACTAGCACTAATTTAAAACTTCTGCATTGAAAGCACCCTTTGAAACTTGGTTTTCCACTGAAAAGATGTCAAACAATGAGATCAGGGTCTTAATCTATTTGAATACTATACCAAACCACCATAGAATGTGTGGCTTATAAAATACAGAAATTAATGTTTTTACAGTTCTAGAGATTAGGAAGTACAAATTCAAGGTGCTGTACAATTCCTTGTCTGTTGAGGGCCCTCTTCCTTCCTGAAGGCTTCCTTCTCACCATAACCTCACAAGGCTGAAGGATGGACAAGCTCACTGGGACCTTCTTTACAAATGCCAATCCCATTTATGAAAGCTCTGCTTTTGTGACTCATGATCTCCCAAAGGCCTCACCTCCCAATACCATCACCATGAGGATTCAAATTATAACATATGAATTTTGGGTAGACACAAATATTCAGACCATAGTAAGCTGAAAAAGATTGCATTCAAAATTGTTCATGTCTGGAATGGTTTCATATCTTTTCTCCCCAAAATAAGATGATAGATTTCATTATCTTAGCAGATCCTCATTTCTAAAAAGAAACGTTTAGTGTCCATTCCATCTATGATATTAGATTCTAGTCTCATTTTCTCCTGCTCTTCAAAATCTAAGAGTTATCATTCAATTCATATGTAAAAACATTTTATTATAAGGGAATTTAATGGCATTGAAAGAAAAGTTTCTCTTGTGCTCAGTTAAGTGGCATGGTAAGTTGATCAGCATTTGCACTAGCAGCATCGTTACCAAAGCCCCTGCTTCAATACTCCAAAATAAATTGCTTCAGGAGAGTTCAGACCCATTAAGTATTTCATTATGACTCACAGTTGTGAAAATTGTTCTCGTTTATGGACGTCTTGAATCTGACTGTTCCAATGAAATACTTTTTCTCTATTGTTCAAATTTCTTCTTTCCACCTTTTGACATAAGTACTAGGATAGACAATGAATTTAATTCAGCAGAAAGGATGCAGGAAGGGGAGAGGATAGACAAAACCTCAGAAATGCACAAACACAATTAGATGCTAGTACAAATTAGTACAGGAGGCAAGTAGGAAACATCATTGTGCTGGGAAGTGGGGATTTTGTGGGAAATTCTACTTAAGTTTTGTGAGTGCTGTAACAATTTTGTCATTTGAGGCAGGTCTGATATGGATGAACAGTAATTTAGAAAGTGCAAAGGAATTGCAAGCCTCTACCACATCTTGGGATACTCCAATTTAGAGTTTTCTTTTTGTTCTAATTCGAAAAATTATTGAAAACAATATTGGCCCTCTCATTACAAAGGAGAGATGCACTCTGCAAAGAAAACACTGGAAATACTTTTCTGTCCACTGAATACTTTTTCATAATCGATCTCAATTCCTTTAGAATAACCTGTATCATCAAACTCTTACATGAACACCTAGTACCTGGTTCTTGCAAGGTGGAACATTTCTCAATGTAAGCTTAATATTATGAAGTTTGCTGCTACACATAATTTGTACTGTTTTTCAATTTTGTGATGCAAATTTGCATCACAGATGCAGAGGTGGTGTCTAGAAAAGACAAAAACATGACTGACAAGCAAGCTAGTTTCAGTCAATTTCCTGAACAAGAGATTCATTCTCAGTCTTTCTTCCCACATGAAACAGACCTAACTGAGGGAGTCTTACATTATCCGAAATCCACAGCAGAAATCTAAGTCAGAATTGAGATGCTTGCTCCAGCAGGTATGGGATGAGGCAAAAAATCCTCAACATGGATCATAATGGAAAATAGATTTAGAACAAAATCTCCAAAGTAACAGCTCTCACTTTGTATTTTATCATTGTTAGTATATTAGGAGCTTTCCATGGTTCTTCAGGTTTCAGTAATCTTCACTTTTTTGCTTTTATTATCAATATTCACCACACCCTTGTACATGTATACCAAATAACCTTAGCTATTGTGAGTACCTCAATGCACATGACATTTCTAGCCATCATATAGATAGAAAAAATCAAATCTGTTTTCAGATGTTGAGAGAACCTGCATACTTTTTTCTTTGTATATTAATTAATCCCCACTCCAATAGTTTTTTCACATAGAGTATTATTTTCTAAGCTAAATATTTCAGTTGCTTTCTTAGAGAATCTTTAATGCTTATAGATATCTAAGTTAGTGGAGCCCAAAAGAAAGCACTTGCAAATTTCTGATTAGCGATTATTAATGTAAGGTATAAAATTTATTTCTGTGGATATTAGGATGTACACCTGTGAGGTCAGCAAAATTATGTCTACTCACTCCCTTTCTATAACACAGTACAAAAGTAGGCTGGGAGCAAACCCTCTGTGTATTCTAACCATATGGAGAAGAAACTATGAGTTCCCACCCTCTCTCCAACTCCCCTGCTCCCTAGTTTACAAGTTACCAGAAAACCACATGTGATATAAGTGCATTTGCTACATGAGAGATATTTCTCTCTCTCTCTCTTTTTTTTTAAGAGAGAAGGACAGTGAGAGAGAGAGACAAACAGAAGAACAGAGAGAATCAGTTTTTATTGAGTTTTTCACATGGCCTTTGTTGCTCTGACACTTAGTCGTGTATGTGGGTGCTGGGGTTTGAACCTGCGTACTTGTGCATGTCAGGCAAGCGCCTTAACTGCCAAGCCACAGCTCCAGCCTGAGAGATATTTCTTGAAGACCCATTTGCATTTGTTTTTTTTAATTTTTATTTTTGTTTTTTTTAATTTTTATTTTTGTTTTTTTTAATTTTTACTTTTGAACAACCATACGAATTTTTAACAAAATAATATAAAAAGTGTATAGTTTCTGGATACTAGATTTACTCCCAGGAGTGCCCCCCCCAATTTCCCACCCATCTCCCTCCCTTCCCTTACCTCCCTTACCCATAATATCTCTAAAAAAGTATTAGGCTGTATAACATTACACCTTATCT
>PVKS010027437.1:5716-19184 GCA_004027875.1 Aplodontia rufa
ATTTCCAGATCTTTGCACCACTTCATTTTAATTCTTGTGCAGAGTGAGAGATAAGGAACCAATTTCAGTTGTCTGTATATGGCTGTCCAGTTCGTCTAGCATCATTTGTTGAACAGGCTCTCCTTCTTCCACACTATGATTTTGCCCTCTTTGTCAAATATTTGATGGTTAAAGATTTGAGGGTTTGTCTCGGTATCTTCTATTTTGTTCTACTGATCTTCATTTGTTTTGATACCAATACCATACTTTTTTTTTTTACTATGGACCTATAGTATAATTTCAGGTCAGGTGTGTGACACCTTCTGCTTCCTCTTTCTTGCTTAGTAATGTTTTGGCTATTCTAGGCCTTCTGTTATTCCAAAGGAATTGGAGAATTGCTTTTTCTATATCTGTGAAGAATGTCATTGACATGTGGCACATGAATGTACTTGAATGCTGTCAACTTGAAGGAATTGTTTGAACATCTATGTTGGTTTGGGAGAACCCAACCAGCTATAATGTTTTAAGCCATCATGAATGGAAATTTTATGAGTAGAGCATCCAGGCTTCTGGTCTTTCTGAGCAATAAGAGCTGTGTCCTGAAAAGCCAGGTCCATCATCTGCAGATGGCAGCCTAGGACCTGTGTGGGAGCTGCCATGGAACCAACAACTCACTTGTAAGGTCTCTGGACACTCATCAGAATCTGAACTCTCATGTCCACTAAATACGGTGGTCACTCAGTCCCACCATGTTACATGAAACAACTTGACTTACTCTTTTTTTGCCTGGGACCATTAGAATAATAGAATTCATTAAAACATAAAATAAGATTTTAAGTACAGCATAAATAGTACATGTGCTTCTTCTCACTGAGGTCCAATAAGGGATGAAAAGAAAGACTAAGAGCCCAAATCCAGAAGCAACCCAATGCCCACCAAGGAAGGAATGGACATACAAAAGAAGTAGTCTATTTTGCATGGGATTATCATTCAACTTATGAAAGGGAATATCTGACACATCCTCCACTCATGTAGGATGTGGAACATACAGAAATACACCAGACACACATGGAATAAAGGTGTTTGCATCCACGTTAGGCATGATAGTTTAGGTATCAATATTTGTGTCAAATGCATAGAGACAGAGATAGAAAGCTGGTGAGCAAGAGCTGCTGGAAAAATTAGTAGTGAGTGTTTCGTGGGAGAAGTCTCTTTTCATGGTGACACAAAACCTACAGGGATGGTTTGTGAGGATGTCAGTCCAAAAGAAAATTATACTCCTACCACATGATGACATTTGTTGATGATGGACCAATGTCCCGAATGTAGGAATTTGTTCCACAATATGATAGAGCATAGTGACTTTGTAGCCATCTCAGTTGGGGTAGCACTTCTGTAAAATGTTGGCACAATGAAGAAATCATTCCCAAAATGCATTTCTGGTAACATATCACCATTATGGAGTGATACATGACTACACTGGAAGCCTTTCGCTGCCACACTTTAAAATGGGGAAAACAATAATTTTGAACATATTTAGCCACATTTTTTGTCAGAAAGACACAGAATACATCAGCTGCCCTACTGGAACGTGAAGGCTCAGCTAGCAGTTTTGGAAGCACGTTCCCCATCCTTTGGGTACTTGTAACATCCCATCCACTTGACCTCTGCTCAGCAAACATGATAATCTGTGTTAAATTTTTGCTTATGTTTGATTCCATTAATTACTATCAGTATTTAACATAGTACATATGTTTTTAAAAACATCACTTCCATGCTCCATCTTTGAAGGGAAGTGTAAGGAAGGAGATGAAATGAAGGAAAGAAGGAGAGTAGAGTGACAGTTCAACAGTAACACAGGTTTAATTGGGAGAAACCTGTGGAGGTGGTCCTAGTGGAATCTGGAACCCATCTGCCACTTACAGCCTTGGGTAAAATACAGGGAATGAGGGTGGTGAGGTGAAAGCAGAATTTTTCTGGTTAAAGTGGATTATTCAGGAGAATGTGGATCCACTGTGAAAGGCCCTAATGTGTAGATTTTGAAACTGTGAGTAGTGGGTTTGCTGTCTGGCACATATGAATTATTTCTGGTAATTTTCAATATCCATCATTCCACACTCTAAAGGGATGTGATGAGTTGGTTCAATGATATCAAATTTATCCAATTAGTGGGTAAAGAGACATAAGTCATAATTCTGCCTAGGAAGAAGTTTCTCTAGTTAAAATTGAAGCAGCCGGAAAAGTGATTGGAGTTACCTTACTTCAGCTGAAGGTAGGGTCTTGTAGGTAAATTTTAATGGGAGTGTGCTGAGTGGTCACAGTGGGCTTGGAGATACATCACACCATGGCTGACACTTTAGGGAGGAAAGATGACAGGGAGATGAGAGAGGTGAAGGGCAGGTTTGTGGTTGGCCTAAGAAGATGAAGTGTGGGGAGCTACAGTAGGTATTAAAAGAAATGGAAGCATTTAATTTGGTAGAGATATTCCTGCCAAGGTAGGAGTTGGTCATTTATCTATGCATGAGTGAGTCCTTCCAGTTAGGCAGCCCAAAACAATAAGTTTTCAGCCTAGGGTTTTAATTGGTGTGGAATGATCCCATTGTCTGAGGTCCCCATTTTTATGGTCCTACAGATAATCTATCTCCTGCCTCAATGACCTTCTGAAGAGGTCCTTGATTGCTGCTGGGGGAAAGGGTGATGACTACTCTGGCTTCTTCCATGCTGAGAGTGGGGCATTGGGAACCTCTCCAGTGGGTCTGTAATGGGATTTTTTATAGGAGTTTGAAGAAAGCTGCATGGAGGATCATATTTGCATGACCACCTGGCATTTAATGGACTCTAGGCATCTCATGGATCAGGGCCGTCCAGAGGTACATGATGGTGGAGGTTGCCAGATGAGTGACATGGTGTATGTATATGGGGAGGGATCATGCCTTCCGAAGATCATGGGTAAATCCAGGTAAACATAACACAGTAATCCTGAGTGGGTTCTGTTTTGTGAAATTGAAGAATGAAATCCATGGACAGAGGATCAGACAAAGTAAAGTAACAGGATTTAGAGTCATAGAAAGAAAGCAGAACTCCGATAATCTGCCTTGAATGGGAGAGATTCCCCCACCTTTTTTTTTAATTACATGTGACACTTTCCTTAGGGTACATGACTGATAACAAAACATCCAGTTCAAGAACAGTACCTGTGCTTACCAGTTTGATATGTACAGTACAACGAGATTGAGAGTCTGACTTTAGGCGATCTATGGACTTCCAAAAATTGTAGACAACCTTGAAAGAGTGTGAGCACAGTTTAGAGTTTTCTATGATATCAGGTCCTCAACATGTCTCCTGGTCTTCAAGGTGCAGGAAGGCAGAGGACATACACACAGGACAGGTTCTTGCACACAGTGAAGACCAGGGAGCATTGAGAAGAGGAGCTCTGGCACATTGTTTTCATGGAACTTTTTAAATCAACAAGTCGGTTCACCTGCCATGATTTGTATGAACTTAGCTTCCTTTTAGAAGGTCTTATCATTTCTATTCTCCCCAAATTTCCTTGCCATTCTCCTTCCTCTCCCAACAGCCTGAAAATGGGCAAATCTAGAGGGAGAAAATCCACCAAGAATTGAAGTCAGAACAGAGAGGAGGCACTTTCTACTGCAGAGAAGTCAAAGATGGAGCAAGTGAACTGGAGGAAAGTTTGGCATGGTGGATAGAAATAGGATCAGTGGCAGCAGATACCACGTTGTCTAGAACTCCCAGACAGGGACACCAAACAGTCTGGCAGTTACATGTGTTTTCCTTCAAACTGGTTGCCAGGTTAGAATACCTGATGACATCAGAGGCTTCCATCCTCCCTGATCAGAAGGGTCACACACTGTGGACTACAGGTCATGCAATGGGCAACAGTTTCTTCCCAGGGCTCTTGTCTACCACAGATTTCTCCACTTCCTGGAGAAGCTGAAGCAGACTGCTGTTAAAGCCACTTCTTTCAGAAGGGTTTGGAGACTCACATCTACAGTCAGAAGAAGGGAAGAGAGACTCAGAAAAACTCATTTCCACAAATCAGCAGTTCTCACATTCCCAGGACCAGAGGTCCCAGATGTCCAGTTCAGGTCACTCTGTGAAGGTGGTGGTGGTTGATGAAGTCCCAGGATTATCAGGTAAGGGAGCTGGGGTGAGAAGAGTGTTGAGACAATGACTGAGAGGGAGGAAGGGTAGAGAAGTCAGAAAAGTTGGACTTAGGAAACACAGATTTGAAGCAGGCGAGGCCAGGATTTGGAACAATGAGGCTTTCAAGAAATAAAATCCTTTTTCTCATATATTTCTGGGCCTTTTGGAGTTCTACTCTGCTATTGGAGAGAACAATATCATGGCATTTGCAAGCAAATGGATGGAGACAGAAGTATGTATGCTGAGTGGAATATCCCAAACTCACAGACTTAAGGGCTGAATGTTATGTGTCATATGTGGAAGATATAGGAACATCTGGACTGGGATTGGACTTAAACTACTTTGTCAATATCTATACGTACACATGAATATGTAACAATGTGTTCCCTGCAATATGGAAGACTATGTTGAATGAACTTAAAAAAGAAAAAAACATTTAAAAAACCATCCCAGAACAGAGCTGGGTTAGAATATAGGATCTAGATAGAGGAGAAAAGGAAGGGGGTTTCAGCAGGGTCATGGGCATCATGGAGAATGTATCTGTAAGAAGCAGGAGGAACAGGGAGATGGGACAATGGCAAGGAGAATCAGGGGCTGACATTGTTCAGCAAAGGGTGACAGTGGAGCACTGCTGAGAAGAAGGCAGTAGAGAAGAGGGTTGGCTTTTGTGGAGGTGGATTGGGCTGAGATGATGAGAAGCACAATGGGAAATCCAGAACCTTTACTCGGGCTTCTTTACTCAGCCCCATGGGTAGAACCTAGCATCCCACCTCAGAGGAGGAAGAGGGATTCATCCTCAGAATGTGAGGAGGAGTTGGAGGAGGAGCTGCCTGTATTTTTGGATTCATCTGCCACTGGGGTAGTATCAGGCCACCAGGACAAGCCCTGTGGACAAAAGAGGAAGAGGGAGTGCTCTCCTGATTCCCAGGAGGAACTGCAGGACAGGGACCCTGAGAAACATCATCCCAGGGATGCAGAGACACTGAGAAGGCTCAGAATGAAGGCTAAGAAATAATGTGTGGCCAGGTTTCAGCCGGAACACCATGAGGCCTTTGCCAGGCTACTAGGTAGGGAGAGACCCCAAGTACTACCCTCTTTACACAAACAAGAAACTTCCAGTCACTGCACTTTTCCAACGCAAAAGATGCCCTTCTAGCTTTGAGCTCCCCATCCTGGGAGGACTCAGGACTCTTGTCCTTCCAAAGAAATGTAGATGACACAGGCTTATGCTCACCTTATAAAAGCCCCTTCTGGGGATCACAGAGCTTGCTTCCAATCATCCATCCGAGATGGGACACAGGTTCCACATGTCTTCATTCCTGAGGGATGGGTAATGGGGACATCTTCATATCCCTATGTGACTATCAAGTGAGAAGATGACCTGAATAACTCTTTGATTCTGAGGGGGTGTATTCACGGGTAGTGCTGGTCCCTCACTGTCAATTCAATGTTCATCACACCAGTTTCTGGCTATTACCCAAGTCCTCACTCACTGTGTCCTTTGTGCAGTCCCAGGATATAGGCACTGTATCTTCCCCGAGGAATGATGCCTTCTCCTTCACATCTGCCTCACACTGTGCCCCAACCTTGAATACGTTCTCCAAAGGAGTCCTGATTCTCTTCCTCTCTCTCACCACCACTCAAGCCTGTTTTGCTTCCCAACCTAATGCTTTACCTGGGTTCACAGAGGATCCTGTTGTGAAAAGATTCCTGGCCTGGGACAAGACCCTGAGGGTGTCTGCAAAGGGGAGGTTGTTTTTGCAGAGGGCACTGAGCCTTCTCCAGCACAGCCTAGTGGGGGGATGGCTTTCTAACCCTGTGGTCCTTCTCCCTGCCTCTATGTAGCTCTAATGTGAGGATCCCAAGGTCCCCGAACACTTGTGTCTTGTCAACATCTCCCTTCAGGGTCTAGCAGTGTCTTGCAGTAAAGACAGAGGGTCCTTGCCTCTGTTTGCAGTGTTTTGTGTTCTGAGCCTGAGGCCACATTCTTGTGTGGTTACACTTCTTTTGCTTTTTGCCACTTGAGGTGCCTGGCTCCTCTTTTCTCAATGGTCTCTGGGACACATTTTGCTCCTGCTTCCTGAACACTCTCCTGACATAGCTGACCTAAACCCTCTAACTCAAAGGGGCCCTCACAACTGGCCATCCAGGGCACACCTAGGCCTCTCCTTCCACTGCCTTCTCTCACTGGCCACCCACTGGCCCTGATTCTTCTTGACCTTCCTTAAATAAGCAGCTTGTTCTACTAGGCACTTTCTCTGAGTTCTACACTCTTCCTAAGCCACCAGTTGCTCAGTCCCCTCTCCCCTCCTCCTCCACGGTGTGACTGCACTGCTCTCTTATGTTTTCCTCTCTCCCCATCAGTACCTGCTGTCCATGGTCATAGCTTACTTCAGCCGAGCTGGCCTCTTCTCCTGGCAGTACCAACGAATCCACTTCTTTTTGGCACTGTATTTGGCCCCAACCTGTCAGGCATGATTCACAACCTGGGAGGCTTGGAGACAGCAATGGGGCGGTAACCTGTGATGGGAATTTTCACCTCTTTGTCCTGGTAGCTGTAGATAGAACAAGTAATATCTTCTCGATAGAGCTTTGTTACACTTCTGTCAGTTAATACTCACAGAAACACACACACACACACACACACACACTGGAAGTACTTAAAGTTCCCTTTAAAGTGAGAGGAACTAGGAAAATCAAGCCCACCTGACTGGAGTGGAGGAAAGCATGGGCCCATCCTGTTCCCAGCAGGTAGAGAGGAGGTGTCCTGCTTCTAAATGCTCTTCTGTCTTTCTTCCTCTATCTACATCAGCACCTCCTGTATCTGGTTTCCCAAAATATATGGCTTATTCAGATCTGTGATCTACTGTAAAGCACCCCTCCTGCGTCTTCTTACGTTCTAACCAAGGCCATGGCATTCCATGAATTCCCTAAAAAATTCTTACACCTGGGTGCAGACAGCCTTTGGACCTCCTCAGAAAGTGTGTTTTTCATCACCTTCTGAACCAAAGGCTGGTCCACTGTAACCTTTGCATGGTGCAGTCCTATGAGAAGATGGTTCATCTGACCTCCCCTTTGGGAAGCTGACCTCCAGCAGGAGACCTTCCTGCTTGTGCCTCTGAGGAGCAACCTGATTTCTTCCCCCAGCTACCTGGCCAGTGACATGGAGGAGGACAACCAGGCTCCTAAACAAGACATCTTTCCTTTTCTCTATGGGAAGAGCTACGCCCAGCATCCTTTGTTCCACAAACTGCGCTACCAATTCATCTGTGGCATGGGCTGGAACACTCGTGTTACCAGGGAGGAGTGTGAGGAGGTGGGTGGGGCTGGGAGGACCTGGGGAGGGGGAGGGATGGATTGGATTGCAGAACCAGAGAAAGGTGAGGGGTTGCAGGTGGGATCTGAGGAGTGGAAAGCTCTGGGGGCTACACAAGGAGGGATAGTCTTCTTTGGCCATTAGCAGTTTTTGCAGAGGCTCTTTCCTTCTGGATTCAAGCTTATGACCCAGATCTCTGGGTGTGGGGCCGAGATCAGACCCTCCTTTACTAGAAGTCCTGAGACTATGGAGGCCTGAGGGGAGGTACGGAATTCTGCATCCCTGGCATGCTGACCTGATGATTTGTTGTCTATTATGGAGAACCAAGGGACCCAACTGCTGGACCCACTCCCATCCATGTCCAATACACAGCCACCCTCTGCAAAACATGGAATGGTACACCCATACACACACAAACACAATCTCCTGGTCAACTTCACAGACACAAAACCACAACCACACAGACCTACACAGACAGGACTTCCCAGACATGTCTTGGGTGCTAAGAGCCTGCTCAGGCAGGCCTCACACAAAACACAAATGCCCTGAAAATCCTTAACCCCAAGCAGGTGAGACCTATTGTCAGCTTTGATGAATGGTTGATCTCAAAGTGCATATCCTTTAGCCATGAATTTCCCTCCCCACTATGAATTGTCCTTTTAGCCTGTCTTTTTAATTCATTTGGGGCCTTCATTAGTCCCTTATGGATACCAAGTATGGAGGTTCATTCATAACAATGTCAGTGTGCCACCCTGGAATCTTCTGTACATTTGTTCTCATATTTAACAATGAAGATAATTATCCTTCACTCTACTTTCATCCTAGTTTGCTCTCAAACACATGCCTTTCGGCCAGGATTCACTTGTGAATGTTTGCTGACCACCCACTTTCTACTTCTGGATTAAGGTTTCCTCTCTCACAAAGACCTCATTTTCCCCTCAAGTTCCTGGTCAAGGAAAACTGTCAGGTCAATAGCGGGGTATGAAATACTAGCTTCAGAGCAGCTTCTTGCCAACAGTGCATTAGAGTTATGGACTTGGGCAGATCATAAAACAGCTGACATATGATTGGACATCATGTGTATTCATTAGGTGATTGGATGGATCCTGCCTCTGCTCTCTGGTTTGCTGTGTTGATTTGTTAGTGATGTTTCGTGCACCCAGGAAGACAACGCAAGGGACCTTGGCATTGGTTAAGTCCAAGGTCCTGTTCTCCAGGCATGCTTTACTCCACCAGTCGAATTACCTCCAGTTTTTACTATAAAGGAGAACTCTGGGCTTGACCTAGGGTGTAGCACATGCCCGTTAGAGTTGGAGTCAGAAGACGATTCAAGGTGAAACTGATGGTTTGAGGCTGGTGTGAAGATGAAGGGCGACAGATGAAGCTGGGATTGTAAATTGGTCTAAGCTGTGGTTAGGTCTGACTCAGGGGGTGACTCAACTTCACACCTAGTAACCTGTGTCCGTGAAGTCTAACAACCTCTCTTCTTCCTTCCAGACCCCTGGGACATTGGGAGAGGCACCTTTACAGAAGAATGTTAATAGGGACATAGGGAGACAGGAGGAAGGAGGACCAGAGCCTCTTCTAGAGATAATCCACAGCTTCTCGAGGGAACAGTTTAGTTACCACATTGTACTCCTTGGAGCCAGAATAGGTGTAGTATCTGCAGGGAGATGTTGAGAAACCAGGTTTCACTTCTTTGCTTTCTCTGCTCAGGCATCTCTTAAATTTAGAGTGTTGAATAGAAATCATCCTTGAGGTAGAATTTCGAGGTCTTGCTTTTTATATATTTAGTTTCAATAGTCTAGAACCAGTTGAAATTGACATGTAGGTGCACTGATTGGGAGATAATGACTTTTAATATAAATTTAAAACCATAGGATTGTTATAGTTTTATCACCTATCAAATTTTATTGGATTTTTTGGAATATGTTGACCCAACATATGTACTTTGGTACATATATACAATGGAATACTACTTGGCCATTAGAAAAGATGATACTATGGCTTTTGATATCAAATGGATGGAGATGGAAAGAATTATGCTAAGTGAAGTATCCCAATCTCAGAGACTAAAGGGCCGAATGGTTTCTCTCATGTCTTAGTGCTAGAATATATGGGGAAGCAGTAGGTTAGACGGCTAACCTAACAATACTTCAAATTGTATGACTCTCAGAGTAATAGGGGGATGGCTCTCTAGGATACTTGGAGGCATACGGAGGGGGACGGGAGGGGGGAGGGTGTATGAAGAACTCATAGGAGACTGGAGAGTGGGAAGATGGGGGAACCAACCCAGAAGCCGATGTCATTCCTCCACAAGATACCCATTTAACGCATGAGTTCTTCTGGGGGAAACTACAATAGGTTAAACCCAAGGTGGTCATCCATGTTTTGGCATTACCCTTGGATAAAAAAATATATATACACTGATTACTGTTGGTTTGATAATGTTTCCCCCTCAATTGTATCTCTATATACTTCTAATAAAAAATTAGAAATTCTTAATAATAAAAACTTGGAAGTATAGTCAGTAAGAGTGTACCTGATCCTTTTGGGAGGAGATGTTATGTTCACTCTCCATCTGGGTACGAGGGGCAGGGTCACTCAGTTAGGACTTTCAGGGGATCTGAAAGTCAGAAGTCTTATGTTTTCAATGCTCCATCTGCTGGTGATTGCGGAAACTGACTCCTGTGATATTAGAGCTGGGGCAAAAGATTCAGCATGCTTAACTTGTAATGTGATCCTTCTGGCTGGGGTGGGGGAGGCTAGTGTTGAACAGTGTTCCCTTTCACTCCATTAAACCTAACCCCCTATGCAAAGTGGAGTCAGGGCCTGTCCCAGCCTTCTCTTCCTGATTCAGCCAGTAGTCTGTGTTTGACTCCAGATGCAGTTTTAAGAGCCTGCTTTGCAGTCCCAAGGAGAGGGGGCCCTGGTCAGGAGAGTGGAAGCCTCCTAGGGCCTTAAAGATGAGGATGCTTGGCTCATAGGCCACCAATGCCGCCCCAGGCAGCCTGTTCCACTAGGCTTATCTGTATGCAGCTTCCAGACACTGATCTTGCTGCCAGACAGAGTGTAAGCATGGGACGTCACTTTGCAATAGTGCTCTTTAAAGCACAGTGGCTTCTACGTGTCAACATATTCACTGGCTGCTAGAGACTCCTCCCTGACTCCCGGGAGGAATGTAAACAAAGTCAACCACCTGCTGCATCACAGCTGGGTGGACAGAAATATCCACTCGTTTATCCCAAGTCTCTGCTCCTCAAATCCACTGAGCAAATTAGGACTGGGGTTTCAAGATGCTAGTCCCCCAAACACACCTCAAAATACTGGAAATGAACTGGGGATTTTCTGTCCAGTCTCAGGGCCACTGGGGAAGCAGTCGCTCTTCAGATCGCCATCTTGACTCTCAATTATTTCTAACCAAAGAAATAATTCACTCATGATTCCTATCCACATAGTAATCAAACATACACATACAAGATAATTTGGTGTCCTCTTTCATGTTTTCTCCCTGTTTCAACACACACAAAATAAATCCAGAGGAATAGGAAGATCTGGTGCTACAGGGACAAGACCACATGCACACAGGACACCACATAAGGAGTCTAAGGTGTTGACACATCTATTCAGCACTTTGTTAAAAGCTATTAATCTTCCTGACTCTGCTAATACAAGTGGAGGGGTACAAATGCAGAATTAATACATGTTGGTTTTTGAAAATGTAAAAGAATAGAAACTATAAAGGAAAGAGCACACTTTCTCATGTAAAACTGAAAGGAGCTTGACAGCCACTCACTAAGTTCTGGGTGCAGAGAGAACACTTTGTATAGCTAGAGAGACCTCTCAGACACCCCTTCTGGAGATGCAGCTACCTTGGGACAGGGTACCTAAGGAGAGGATTACCATAAATAGACCTATCTGCATATCCACTGTCAGCCAGGACATGGGATTGCCCACCTGTGCTCCTTCCAGCCACATCCTCATCCCTATGTGAAGTGGTTAGCAGTGTTTTCCCCAAACACTTCTTGGGCTCCCTGATATGCCCCATTTCTAAACTTGGGGCACCAGAAACATGTTTATTGCTCAAAACATGAGTGAGTAAAGGCTCAGCTGATCAGTCCCAAGCTGACATCCCTTACTCTTCTCAGCTACTTTCAACCATGAGAAGTGAGACTGGTTAGAAGGAGCTAACATCTCTTGTATTTTGGATGGGAGATGACTTAAGTCAATTTCCATCTCTGTGACAATATATCTGAGATCAACAACTTCAAAGGAGCAAAGATTTATTTAGCTTATGGTTTTGGAGGTGACAGTCTATGGTCACTGAGCTCTTGTCTTGGCTTTTGACCTGTGGCGAGGCAGTATATCTGGCAAAGAGTGACTGGAAGAGGAAAATTACTAAACTTATTGCAGCTAGGAAGTAAAACAGACAGATAGAAAGGCCCAGAGTTCCCAATGTCCCCTTCAGGGGCATATCTCCAATATATAATATCCAACAACATGGCACTGGCTCCTAAAAGTTTCCACTACCTTCCAACTGTGTCATCATATGGGAACCAAATGTTTAAAACAGGAGGCTTTAGGAGATACTAAAGATCTATACCGTAAGGTTCTACACCATGTCCTTAAAACCTCAAGTACATCTTTTGGCAAATAAAAAGATTCAGTCCATCTCTAAGAGTCCAAACACTTTCAGTAGTTCCTGCATTGCTCATAAGTTCTTGTCTGAAATCTCTGAGAATCAAGGAAATGCAGTGAAGTTGCACCCTGAGTTAGAAGGTTTTCTCTACACTCTTTCTTCTTTTCAGTTCACAAGCATGACATTTCCTCCCCACAACCTGATCTCTATCTCAATATCTAACTATACTGTTAGTAAGGTGTAATGTTATACAGCCTCATACTTTTTTAGAGATATTGTGGGCAAGGGAAGGGAGGGATACGGGTGGGAAATTGGGGGTTGGCACTCCTGGGGGTAAATCTAGTATCCAGAAACCATACACATTTTATATTATTTTGTTAACAATTTGTATGCTTCTTCAAAAATAAAAATTAAAATTAAAGAAAATAATCAGCTAAAAAAAAGAAGGAAAAAAAGAACTTAAACCCTTGCTCTGTGCACTCCCCTCTTCCAAAGTCATAAGAAATGTCCAAATTAACGGGGATTTGCTGAGGTGTGAAGCAGAGACTGACTGGGATGGAAACCAGATGGACGTACCTACAAACGCAATACTCTACACAATCATGATGCCTTAATTACAGTGACCGCTAGACCCAGATAAGACCCTCACAACCCATGCTCCATAAAAAGGGCTTCTGTCAAGACTAGTGAATTATTCTAGTGCCCCCATGCCCAAAACTAAGAAAACAACCCCACAGAACATAGTACATAAACTTTTGCTTGGCAACACTATGCAAGATGATACCCGGTGCTAGCCATCCATACACTCACACAACACCTTGCTACAAAACTCTTTTCCCACCACTCTATCTCTTGCTGTATGGATATTCTGAGGCAGAAGAAAAGCAACAGAATCAAACTTTTGTACTCATGTTGGCTGTAATCTTCTGTAAGATTGAAAAAAAGCTAATGTACTTCGAAGACACAACATCAAAAGGGGAAACAAAACCATTTCAAAAGGGAAGAACAGGAAACTGGTAAGAAGGAATCTCAACAAAGCACAGCAGAGCAACATTAAAGTGCGTAGCTTCGTATCTGTAATAGAGCACCTGAGGGTGGGACACGGGTCCCTGAAGACTTGGGATTCCTTATTCCTCTGGCCTTGGTTGAAGCAGGTCCACTCACTTCAGCCAGCAAAGCTCAAGGCCTGTGACATCCTGTGCCAGGTATTTCATGTACCCAGCATCTTGATTTCCTGGGGGTCTCCACTACAACATTGGCTCCATTCTCACACGTCGAGGGCCATGTGGGGCTTTAAGAACAAAGATGGCGCCTGGCTGAGAGCCAAAAGGCAGTGGCAGTTGCTACAGGGTTTCTTTCTAACGGCT
>PVKS010027438.1:0-27538 GCA_004027875.1 Aplodontia rufa
ACAGAGAGAGGTGGAGGATGGAGACAGAGAGAGGTGGAGGATGGAGACAGAGAGAGGTGGAGGAAGGAGACAGAGAGAGGTGGAGGATGGAGGTACAGAGAGGTGGAGGAAGGAGACAGAGAGCTGGAGGAAGGAAACAGAGAGAGGTGGAGAATGGAGAGAGAGAGAGAGGTGGAGGATGGAGAGAGAGAGCTGGAGGAAGGAAACAGAGAGAGGTGGAGGATGGAGAGAGAGAGGGGTGGAGGAGGGAGAGAGAGAGGGGTGGAGGAGAGACATGAAGAGACCATGGAGAGGAGAGACACAGAGACCCCAGAGGACGGAGGCTGCCTCTAATAACTACCACCTCAGGCATCAGAGCTCTGGTTTCTGACTATGAAATGTCCTCCCACACAGCTGGAGGAATCTTGGCCCCGATGGACAGCCACCAACCTAGAGAGGACAGCAGAGCTCAACCCCAGGTGGCAAATCAGGGCTGACATTTCTTGGAAGCCGGTCCTGGATCTGCATCCCTTCAAGATGCCAGGATCAGGGTAGCCAGGCCATGGGATGTGCCAGGAACTTCCTGGAATGTGAAACCTCAGGGCTAAAGCCAGAATGGTCCTGGAGCAGACCCACTGGGCAAGGTGGCCTGACAGAGGGACGGCATTGAGGATGGTGCTGTTCAGGGCATTCCTGGGTGGAGAGACCAGGACACCTGGAAACAAGACTGGCAGCAGGGACCAAGGAAAGACAGACTGCTGCTGGGGTGAGTGACGGTCACCAGCAGAGAAAGGACAGCCCGAGTGCTCACTTGTCCTAGAGGAGAGCTTGGAGCAGAGGACACAGGGGCTTGGGCTGGATGTGGGCAGAGCACCTGGCAGCCCAGCAGTGGGCGGTGGGCTAGGGTTAGGGTCAGGAGCCTGAGTGGGGTCCTGTCACTGCGTATGTTCAGGAAAGGGCTCCCCCAGAAGGGCTAGGGAGCTGGAGGGGGTGGGAGCAGAGAAAAGTGAGGATTGTGGAGGATGGGCGGGGGCTGTGGGCTCCGCCTCCCTCTACCCCATCTGATCATCCTGTGTGGTCAGATGTGCTGCTGGGGATGGAACCCAGGGCCTTGTGCATGCTAGGCAAGCGCTTGACTAGCACCAGGGCGCAGGCTGGGAATGGAGACAACACTGCCCCACGCTGAGTCCCACCAGTCACAGCAACCATCTAAAGGAGAACGTGATCTTGCCAACGCTTGTCCTCTTGATGAGTGGCATAGGAGATCAGGGTGCTCTCTGGAATCTCGAGGGGCCACAAGAAAACAGTAGCCCCTTTGGAAAACGTTTGTGAGGTCCCTGATTTAAACTTGTAGCTTGACCACAGCATCCTAAACACAGCCTAATTCTTACCAAACTGTACAAACAAGAATGGAAGCTGATGAGCCATGCCCAGAACAGCCTGAGAACAAAGGTCCTGAAACGGCTGGTGGTGTTTCAAGAGAGGTGCGGTGTCTCGCACCCTGACTCTCCAGATGATTAATAGCAATTTCCAGGCACAGTGAAAGGGCTGACTGTGTGACCACGGCAGAGGACTCCACCTCCCAGCTGTCTCCTGAGGATACCTGCTTCTGTCCTGTGCTCCCAACCACAACTTCACGGTCAGTTCCAAGAAGAGGGAAGCTGCTCTTCTGCTTCAAGCCAGAGGCCGACTGGAAGTGGCAGAAAAGACGCTGGACTGTGGGGCGGGGACTCTGCTCAGAGGCAGGGAAGTGGAGCAGTGGGAGGTCCACCCCAGAGCCCACTCCAGTTCTCGGAAGAGCATCAAAACATCACCTAACAAGATGCAAGGGCCCCACTGCCTGACCAGAGTGGTGGCTCACAGAGCAAGGGTGACAGAGGCCTCTGTTCTGCTGAATCCAACAGCAAAGGGCGCTGCGAACCCTGCACCCTCCCATGGCCCCAAGCTGGGAGCCGGAAGACTGAGCGCAGCACTTCTGCAGCCAGCGCGGTGGACGAGGGCAGGCTGCAAAGGTGACAGAGTCACAAAAGACCAAGACTGACAAAGAGAGCAAAGTCACACACACCACATGACCTTTTAGATCTCCTAAAATGTCAGGTCACCTATCAGAAGGAACCTGAAGGCCATGCATTCCTACCTTAGGCCTGCGGTCAGACGCTGTTGCTGTCAGATAAACCCACGGGCAAGGTGTGCCTCAAGTCTCCCCGATGCAGGGAAGGGCTGCTCCGACTTAGAAAGGGTGATGTGGGAGGGGGGTGACGATGGAGCAGCTGCTGATGTGGCTCAGGACAGGAGAATGGGCTTGCTCACCCGCACCAGCGGAACAGTGGTCCTGTGGGCTGAGTCCTGCACCCACAGGAAAGACGTCGGGGGACACACCTCTGAATCACCTCTCCCTGGGGTGGGGCGGAGGCCTCAGTGCTCCTCACCACCAGGCTGGACCACGCCTGGGCAGGAAGGATCCAGAAGCCTCCTCTAAACGCATGGGAAGCTCACACAGCTGCATCTCTGTAGGCCGCGGAGCGTGGGGAAGGTGCTGGACAAGCCCCCACCACAGAGCCCCCACCACAGAGCCCCCACCACAGCCCCACAGACAAGGGCCGGGAGGAACTGCAGCCACTGACACTGAAGCCACCCACGCAGAGCCACAGGTCCCCCTGTGCTGGGGGTCCCTGCCCAGCAGCTGGGCCGTTGGCTGCGAGGAGACTTGACCGGACCCCAGACACACTCGTGGCTGCAGGCTGCCCCCGCCCTGGTTCTGGTGGCCGGATGTCCCCCATTCGGCTCCTTCTCTCTCTCCTGCCGTGAGCCTCTCCTTACCCTGCTCTTCTTCCTTTGTTTCCTTTCTCTTTTTTCATAAGCCCAGCCTCCTGCGCACCCCACATGGAAACATTCAAAAGGGCTGAGAGGAACGCGCGTGCTGCATGGGTGCGAGGTCCTCTTTAGAGCTGGAATCTGTGGCGCTGTCCTCTCCGAACCCTGGCAGATTTTCCAGTGCAGCAATGCCCCCGATTTGTCTTTTGCACTTTTTGCACTTGGGGAATCCTACTCCTGGTGCACTTCCAGGGGACTGACTGCATTTTCAAATGTGAGACCTACTGGGTGACAACTCTGTTAAAATGCATACTATGGTTCCTGGTCATCCACTAAAATCACAGGGTCCTCCCCGGCCCTGAGGTCCTCGGTCCCGCTGGGGCCATATGCATATGCCGTCCTGATCTGCTGCAGAGCATCAGAGCCTCCGAAGGCTGGGGGCTGCCTGCCTCTGCGCTCCGTAGCCCCAACGAAGTGTGCTGGGCGTCCGCTGTTCTGAGGTGTCCACACCTGCCCTCATGGCAGCCTGAGTCCCCCACGCCTGTTGCTTCTACCGCATCTGACCGCAACAGGTGACATTCCCACATCTAACCCTCTGCTCTAAAAGCTCTGGGCTGGGAAACCAGACAGTGTCACTTATCAGAACTGTGCCTAAAATAAGAGGCAGTGCATCTGACAGCCACCTGAGGGTCTCCCCGGGGAGAGGAGCACCCGGCTGGGGGCGAGGGTTGTGGTGTCTATTTTGGCTGCAGTCTTTCTCTGCTCATTTCCTCTTTCTTGGTGGGCCTTAGAGGAAGGTATTATTAGGTAGCAGATCTACAGGTAGGGGAGGGCTCGGAGGACTCTTTCCAATAAACTGCAGCATCGTGGAGCACACCCAGGAGTGGTCCACGGACCCACATTCTCAGACATGTACACCCGGAGCCGGCTGCAGGCTCGCCTGCTCCTGCCCCTACTTCCTCCCCATTTGGCAGGATGTCGTGTCTCTTCTCTTCCAGGAAAGAAGAGGGCCCGGACCCTCAACTTGCCAGGCTGCCTGCTCTTCCTATTCCATTCCCACCCCCCATGTGGTCAGCCCCTGCTCTGGGTCTCATCCAGGTTAGAGCCACCCAGCACCCTGTTCTGCAGCCCAGCTGCAGCTTCAGAGTGACGAGGACACTGGCTTTGTCTGGTTAGTGGAATCCGCGTGATTTGCATAGACAGCTGCTCCCTCGAGGTGGCCGTCCATGGTTTTCAGATTCTTGGCAATGTTCCTAAAGCTCTTGGCCAAGTGCTGGCCACCATCAGCTAGGTCCAAGGGTGTTGAAGATCAGTCAATGCTTGTGTGCATAGACGCTGGCATCACGCGGCCCTACTGAGGGTGTGACCTGACTTCCCAGCCCTGTGGCACAGCATCTACGTGGAGGGTCTCTGAAACGGTGCCTGGCACACAACACACTCAGCCAGAGTGAGCAGCTCTCTTCTCTCCTTAGCACAATTACAGCAATCTGAATAAGTAAGTGTTCTGCCAGCGTAGGGCTTGGTAACATGAACTTTTGCAATGCTTTGACCTTCAAAGCACAAAACTTATACAGACGAGAGAGCTACACTATTTCCTAGATCCCAGGAGGAAACAAACACTTACCAATGCCGCAGTAGTTCTTTGTTCCACCTGCCAGCGGCTAGGGCTTTTCTCTTAAATCTCAGGTGTCTCCAGTCTTCTGATTCCTCTCACCAGGGTGCAGACGCTGGCCCTTGGCAGGGGCTGGGCAGGGCAGAGGCGGGGCTGCTGGAGCTCATGCTGCTTGGCTCCTCGCTCAGGGGCTGCTGTGGTGAGCCCCTGGCCACAGGCCTTGTTGCTCACATCACCCGAAGGTAAGAAGGTGGAGGAAGGAAGGCGAGCTTATGTAACTAGGTCACTTGATGATTTCAATTGTAGATGCAAATTTTTTTTGTTTCAGAATCATTGGTGTGCGGAATATTTCATGATTCTTCTTGGAAATTACGAAGCAAGTAGACTGATTGTAAAGTTCTCTGAAGCCTCTGCATCCTCTCCGTACCTGGTGAGCTTTCTGATCATCGAACATTCCCGTCCTCAGAGAAGCTGTGCGCAGCAGCAAGCGCTCCACGCTGAGGCGGGGGAAGCCCTACGCGGGCCCTGGGGGAAAGGCCAGAGGGTGAGCCAGGCGCCACTAGGATTGCCCGGCTCTCCCTTCTCTCCTGATTCTAAACAGTGCTGCCCTGGAGTTTGCATCACATGGAGGCCCTTGCCTTGCTGGCCGTTTCCCTCCATCCTGACAAACATTTGCCCTTCTTTTGCATATGTAAAGAAGCTGGCCATAGGAGCTGTTCCCCATAGTGTCAACCAGGAGCAGTGGCCCCAGCAAAGGAGACCTAGTTCTTCCTGGTCCTCTTTCCTCCCCAGCCCACCCTTCACTCCTTTAGCAAGCCCTTCTTGTGCACCTGCTGCTTGTTGGACGCTGCTCCAGGCATGACAGATACAGCAATGAATAACACAGATCCAGTCCTGGCCTCAGGAGACGGACAGTACACAAAACAGGCAAAAGTGGGGTGAAGAGTCCCGGAGAAGCATCCAGCAGGAAGCGGGGGCATTACCGGCCATGGCAATTTTAACCAAAGTGGACTGAGGATGCTGGGGTTCAGCCCTGGGCGAGGTGAGGGGTGCACCAGGCACTTACCTGGGGATGAGTTTTCCAGGACAGAGGAGCAGCACGGTGTCCCCAGGGCAGGGACTGCTGGCACACTTAGTGGCTGGAGCAAGCCCCGGGCAGGGGTGGTCGGAGTTGAAGCCAGAGTGGGGCCAGGTCATTGAAAGGGCTTCACCTTCTCCTCACAGGGAGGAGGGGCAAGCTAGTGAGGGCTTTGAGTGACACTATGTGACATGCGTACTCAGGGGGATGCCCCGTGGACAGTACTGAAGCAGGTTAAAGAGAGGAATGGAGACAGGAGCACCGTCAAGGCGAGACACAATGGGTGCCCTTCAGAGACAAAGTCATCAGCCTTCACTGACAGATGGGGCAAAGGCCCGCAAAGCCTGCACCATGGGGGACAGAGCCCAGAAGCAGCAGGAGGGGAGCGCAGCCAGGAAGCTGCGCTCCTGAGAATTGAGGGCCGCTAGACGGGGGTCCCACATGGACGCCAGGTGCAGCAACTCCTTGGCGGGGGTCGGAGGGGAGCTGTGGGCCAAAGCTCAGTCTGAGGAGCTGTCATCTTGCACGTGACGGCCACAAGGCAGGGGCAGCAGCAGACAAGGTGAGGTGGGGTCCACCCCGCCCGTGCTGCTGATGGTTGGTGATGGGGCACCGAGAACCTAAGCCCTGGATTCACTGACCCGGATCCCTATGACCTTGGCACGGCCTTGTGGCGTGGTGAGGGCGCAGGGCTGAGCAGAAAAGGAGAGGAGGAGCAAGCCTGGGGGCAGCAGGGCATCTGTGTGACGGGCGCCAGAGAGACAGGCTGCAGTGGGAGATGACCCTGGAGTAAAAGGGATGCTGTGGAAGAGAGATACCAGTGTGCCTGGAGGAGAGAAAGGAGAAGAGGGCTCACTCACACCACGCAGGCTGTGCCAGGCACAGGGGCCAGGGGGCACCTGTCTGGTGCCCCTGCATTCCCAGTGACATAACCAGGGTATGGCTGCCAGTGAAGGTGGACAAAGAGGTGCCCAAATGTTGGGGTCTGACCTTTGGTCTGACCTCCACTCCGCTTCATCAGCTGCCCTGGAGCGATCTTGTTACTATTTGTATAAATTTCTTCAGGAGGGGCTGCTAGGTCGTGCTTTGTTATACAAAAGGTCAAACAGGGTGGGTCAGAATGTATCGACTACAGAATGTTCCTAACTTTTGTCTGTACTGAAATCTACATAACACCTGGCACCTCCCTTAGAAGGATTATTGATTCCTTGGCTGTCTCCCCTCCTCCTCTATAAAAACCCGTGTGCCTTGGTAATAAACGGATTCTGAGCTGTCATCAGCTGCGTGTGGTTGCCTCTTTTCCCCGGCTGGGAGGGAAGGGGTCCCCGGACGAGGGGGGACCCGGGTTCCAGCCTTCGGCACTCACCCTCCTCCTGATTGGCTCCCGGGGGGCAATGCAGCCCCCCACAGATGGTGCCCCTCATGAGGAATATCGCTCACACTCCCGCCGTCAGGACATTGCCTGCCAGGAAGAAATTCTGGCTCCGGTGAGTTGCCCCCCAGTGCCCTGGTCTTAGGGCCCCATCTCTTTTCCTTTTAATTTCTCCCTATTCGGCTGAGTAAGCCCCCGCCCTGGTTGTTAGGGCTCCACTTTTTTCCAGCGCCCGGGTATTAGGGCCCCAGCTTCCTTGCTTTTAATTTCTCCCTAGTTGGCTTCGAAAGCCCCCACCCTGGTCCAAGGGCCCCATGCCTCTCCTTTTGAATTCAAGTGCATAAGCCCAACGCCCTAGCCTTAGGGCTCACTTTCTTTACCTCAGCATTCTTGGGCTCCTTCTCTCTTCCCCCTGTTCCCCATCCCTGCCCTAACTAGGCCCCTCGGAGGACGGCCCAGGCTTGCTGGGTCGTTCTGCCCGCTCCTCGCTCAGGAACGCTGCAGGGAGCGACTCCTCTTCCCTGGTCCCCAACCCTGTCCTGCCGGTGCCTGGTTCCCAGTGTCCAGCTGGCTTGTAATTAGCAAATTGCCTGACCGCATGACTAAGCTATTCGGCCACTCATTTGTTACAATCGGAGAAAGGTGTTTGCACTATACACTATGGCCTGCTAAAGGTGGGTCACCTTCTCTCCGGAGCTTACTGCATACCTCATCCTCCTCTGACCCTCAGGGCAGCCGCCCCGCCCCGTGGTATCCATAGGAGCCTGGGGGCTAGATCTATGGCTGAAAGGTTGCAAGGCTCCCTTCTCTTAATTTTAAAGGACATCCACTAATTCAGACAGGAGCTTCATTCTCATGTTATGCCAGGTTCACCACCAGCCTGCATAACCCAAAAATGCCCTAAAAAAAACCCTCATTCTATCGTTTTACAGCTTAGCTCCTTTGTAAAAGGGAAGGAGATACCAACTAATTATCTGCTTGATAGCCATCTTTTACAATGCAAACTACAAGAGCTAACGCCTAAACCGGCTTGAGAGAAAAAAAGAAAAAATAATGCTACTTTTAAATTCAAGCGGCTGAGAGGCCTAAGCTGCTGCAAGTTAATTCCTAAGGAGTTTTCTCTTCATTTGGAGGTGGTCAACCAATTCAATGTCTGTAAATGTTTAGAGTGTTTCATTCAGTACTTCTAGGATTTTTCTTCAATGGAAAAAGATGGTTTAAATTTTTATAATATTCTGAGGTTTCATGGATAACCTAAGTTAACAATATCTTGATTTAGTTTCTATAAGGTGACACTTGTTTATTAAGTTCTATAAGGTAACATATATTTGGGTTTATTAAATGTGCTCTTATAGATTGGAAACTAAAAAGATAATTTAAGATTGCTTTAATCTGGGTCTTCACTAAAAAAAAAAAGCAAGGTTATTAAAAACTAAAATTCCAACAGGTGTAATTCTATATGTAAAGAGTACAAAAGGTTTAAAATGATTGAAAACATTAAAAATTTCATAAAGATTAAATCAAAATACAGATTTTAAAAAGAGTCAAGGCATTATAGATCCTGCACATCTCACCATCAAAAATTATCTACTTAAAAACAAAAAGGGGGAGTATACTGCCCCATGAAACCTACTTAATCATATCCTTTTATTCTTAATTTTTAAACTTTGGATGTTAACAATAATACTGCAGCCAAACGCCATTGGCATCCTAGTGGCCAACCCTATGCACAAGTCATGTAAAAGGATCCCATTGATAATCAATGGCATGGACCCGACCTGGTCTTAATCTGGGGTCGAGGTAGTATTTGTGTTTTTCCACAGAAAAATGATGGTCCCCAAAAGATTCTGGAACAACTTGTGCATCAGCTTTCTGCTTCTGATGGGACATCAAAATGACACGGAATCCTACTGAGCTTTGTTCCTGCTAGAAGGCATTTCCTGACTCCTCCCTCTCCGTGTCCCCACAACAATTCCTGTTCCAGTGAAAGTAAAGGTGAATGCCCAGAACGTTCAGCTCTATCAAACCTGAAGGGACTTCGGATTTACAGCGGCTATTGTGACAGCCATTGTGGCTGCAGCTGCTGCTGCTACTGCTATTGCCAAGGGACTGACTATGCACCATTCAGTGGCCACAGGGACAGCGGTAAATAGATTGTTCAGCCAAACGCGACTACCCTAAGGACTCAATAGCTAATTAATAAACATTTGCAAGCGGGCATAATGCTGTTAATTGCTGTATGATATTTCACATGTCTTGTTCCCCACTGTTCAAAAATACTTGTGTAACACCTGTTTCTTATACTATGCACAATTTGTCTACATCTATATCTCAACTAAGTGAGATGGTAAGAGGCCTTTGGAACAACAAGTTTAAAAATTTAACCACTTTGTTAATTAGAGAAATTAAGGCTCCAATTGAGAGCCGAGTTCCACCTATGTCTTTATTTGGCTTGCTACCAGGATGTCAAAAGCCCTTAAAAAATTGATCTGGCATAGCCGCCTGGATTGGAGTGTTAAGTTTAGGTATAATTTTCCTCATTTATCGCTCTTACAGCTGATGGCAGCAATAACAGACTAAAAATCATGCAATATCCTGCTGGCACAGCAGCAAGGACAAGACCCCGCCCCCCCCCAAAATATGGTTTCATATGTTAAAGGAGACATGAGTCCTTGAATCAATGACGGGTAAGATGAAATGGATACCTTGCTGACCTAAGCCAGGGAAGCAACCATGCTGTTGCCCATCCCCATGACGGGTAAAGAGGGTTATCGCATTCCACAACCTAAGACAGATCCTGGATGCTTTCAAATAAAATAAAAAGGGGGAATTGTTGGGGGTCTGACCTTCGGTCTGACCTCCACTCCGTTTCATCAGCTGCCCTGGAGCAATCTTGTTACTATTTGTATAAATTCCTTCAGGAGGGGCTGCTAGGTCGTGCTTTGTTATACAAAAGGTCAAACAGGGTGGGTCAGAATGTATCGACTACAGAGAATGTTCCTAACTTTTGTCTGTACTGAAATCTACATAACACCTGGCACCTCCCTTAGAAGGATTATTGATTCCTTGGCTGTCTCCCCTCCTCCTCTATAAAAACCCGTGTGCCTTAGTAATAAACGGATTCTGGGCTGCCATCAGCTGCGTGTGGTTGCCTCTTTTCCCCGGCTGGGAGGGAAGGGGTCCCCGGACGAGGGGGGACCCGGGTTCCAGCCTTCGGCACTCACCCTCCTCCTGATCGGCTCCTGGGGGACAATCCAGCCCCCCACACCCAAACTTCAAGAAGTGAGAAAAGGAAAGAAGCAACTGCTCAGGAGAGGGACAAGGTTGCTGGTGGATGGCATGGTGACCGGCAGCACAGGGGCTGCAGGGCCTTTGAGGAGGCGTCACTGCAAGGGCTCGTGTCTTTCTGCAGACACAGCTGGTTGCTGCACTAGCTGAGCGGGATGAGCGTTGGGTCAACCAGAGCAGAGTGAGGCAGAGAGGGCCGGGCTCCAGGGCCGGGTGGTGCCAGCTAGGCTGGGCTGCCAGCCACCAGGGACACGGTCGCCCAGATGCGACTGTCACATCGGCACCCCAGGAACATGCTGTAGTGGGATGTTGTGGTCCCCTGTGAAGCCAGCTGTGACTGTAAGAACCGTTATCAAAGCCGCTGCTTCTTTGAAGCAGGCAGAAGTTTCTAAAAGCCAGGGTTGGTTTGTTTCTTTCTTTTTCTTTTTTCCTTTCATGTTTTATTGGTTCTTATCAGTCGTATGTGATCATATCTAATGGCATGATTATAAAAGCCCAGGTGTGCCTTGTTCTGATTCAGTCCCCAGTATTTCCCCTTACCCTCCCCTCCTCCCACCCTGTCCTCTTCCCTTGACTCTACTGATCTTTCTGGTACTTACTAGCAGCTTGTTTTTGTTTTAGCGTCTTGTTGATGTATGTGACGCTCATTACTGTGTGAATCTTCTCAGGACAACTGATTACTGAAACCCACTGCAAGCACAGCACTTTCTCTTTTTCAGTCCAGACTTACTTTTCTCGCACTTCAGGTCCTGGCTGCTGTGATCCTCCAGGAACCCGCGCTCAGATGTGCCTCCCTGGCAGGGACCGTCACTTCAGGTCTCCAGCTCCAAGAAACATTGTTTTCAGAAAAGCAAAACCTGACTGAAGTTGCTGAGGCGCTCTCAGGCGCTCTCAGGCACTCTCAGGCGCTCCCATAAATAACATAAGTAGTTAGGAGCGCTCTCTCTTTGGACCCTAAACACTGTTTGTGAATTAATGTTCCTGGACTTGCAAATGTAGGCCCAGAGACTGTTCTAGGCTGGAATCTGGGAAAGCTTACTCTGCATAAAAACAGCATGAATTTGGAAGCAGAAATTTCCAGTATTTAATTTTTTACTTTCCTGGCCTTGGCTGTGATGTAGCCACATGCCAGTATCCCCAAATACTCCTGTACTTGTTGGCTGAATGCCAGAGGGGCTTATCTGGAGCAAAGACAAGAGGGTCTCCAGAATCAGTCACCCAACATGGAAAGAGTGTGGCTCAGGTGACGTGGGACCCCAGGGCAGTGGCAAGGCCAGTGCTGGGCCATGTACCTGACACCTGATGCCTTGTCTTTGTGTCCTGTGGGAGACCTACTCTCCTAGCACTGTGCCTTGAGAGACCTGCTCTGCTCGAGGGCTCCTCCTGCGGGTGGCCGGTTTGGCTTTCGACCTTCGTCCACCACCTGAGTGCATACATGTCCAAGAGCTCTGAAGCCCCCTGACCAAGGCCCTGACCTCCATGTGCCTCTGCAGGTCAGGGTATGGAGTCTGTTGAAGGCCCCAGTCGGGAAGCCACAGAGCAGGTTCCTAGATTTGGAGTCCAGCTCTAGCTGGCAGGATGGCCTGTCCACTGACAACGTACCGTGAACCTGAGCCACTGTCCGTGAGCACCGTGCCATCACATGGCCCACTGAAGCTGGGCCCAAGCAACACCACCAGTCATCAGATAGAAGGCCGGGCTCAGATGGTGCCCAGGCACCAGTGAGCTGCCCAAGCCCGCGGCTCACACTTCAACTCCACAGAGCTCCTGCAGCCCATGGAGAGGGTGCAAAAGTTCACAGCACACTAGGCTGGCAGGGGCTGGAAGTGGGCATGGCAGCCCAAATCAGGGCATTGCAAGTTAAGATGGAGGAACAAATCCATCTGACAGGAACGACCTTCCAGGGAAGGCAACACCCTCAGAGGAATTGCTCTGTTAAGGCCTGCGCAGGCCTCAGGAGCTCACCAGAATGGGAAAAGGCTTAGTGGGAAAGGTGTGCCAGGAAGCTGGGGAAGGAGGCTGGGAAAGGAGGCTGAGGAAGGAGGCTAGGGAAGGAGGTTGGGGAAGGACTGTCCAGAGCAGAGCATACTAACATCCTGGAAGTGCCCTCCAGGAAGCCCCTGTGGAGTCCCTTGAATGAAAGAACCACCTGTGGCAGTGGCCATCTGCCCCTGCCTCCAGGTGTGTGGAGGGCGAGGTCAGGGTTGGGCTCAGCAACATGGCCTTGCCAACACAGAGGCCCATGCCTTTGCCCAGGAGGCTAACTGGCGTCCTGAGTGGTTGTCAAACACAGGCAGCACCAGGCGGCCACTGGAGGGCAGGTGGGTGAGATCGGGTTCTGGGAGGGGCACTGTTCTCACTGGAACAGACGCTGATTCCAACTCCAGCCCTGGGGCTGTGGTCCCGAATCCCAAAGCCTGGCTCACTGTGATCCAGTTCATGAGCTCGAGAATCCAACTCAGCAAAAGGGGCAAAGCCCAGGGGGGAGTACCATCCATCTCATCTTGCTGAGCCAAAGAAATGGCCTAGCTAGAGGACATAGGAGAGAGGATGCACCGTAGGATTAACAGGGACGTGGCACCTTGGAAGGCCATGGTCTGCGGTCATGCAGAAGATGCTCCAATCAATGTCCCTGGCTCCAGGGGCCGAGGGGACAATCTTCCATGCACTTTCATCTGCTAAAACAGCTCAGAACTGCTGAGGCCCACCCCTGAGTCTCTGGGGTCTCCAAATCTTAGCACCAAGGGAAGAACCTTCCACCTGGGAGCGTAATAGTGCCCCTGAGCTGAAAGCCATGGCTGCCACAAAGGGGCTGGCAGAGACTCCCCACACTCTTGAGCAACAGGCCAAGTGGGGTGGCTGCAGGCGCAATCGCTCCTGGTCATCTAGGGGAAAGCCGGGCTTCTCCAGCAAGAAGAGCTAGGAGGAGTAGGGGCCGAGTTTTGGAGAGTCTCCTGAGGCATTACCACAGGCAGTGGAGTGGAGTGGGAAGTCATTGCCTTAGTAGTAGGGAGGGACTGAACTGAGTCCTCCAAAAGATGCTGATGTCCTAACTCCCCGCACTGGTGAATATGACCTAAATTGGAGATAGGGTCTTTGCAGATGATCAAGTTGAGATCACTAGAGTAGGTCTTGCTCCTACGTGCTTGGTGTCCTCATACAAAGCAGAAACTTGGGTACAGGTGCGCACACAGCAACAACAGCACAAAGACTCTTGGGGGCGTCGGCATCCCCAACCCAAGGGGAAAGGCCTGAGCCTTCCCTCGTGGCCTCAAACAGCCCTACCTTGACCTTGGAGGTCTGACCTCCAGAGCCAGGAGACGAAGCCACACGTTCTGTGGAGCTCTGTTATGCCAGCCCCATGACACTAAGGCCCTCGCTGTCTTAGTGAGTTTGAGCGCTGCAACAAAACAGCCCAGACCAGGTAAACCACTGTTCTGGGCAGTCCCAGCTCCAGGCACTGGCGGATTGACAGGTGAGGACTTGTCCGCTCCAGACAGTGCCATGTCCTCGGGGTGGGTGGGTAGGGGCTCTCTGGGCACCTTCGTAAGGGCACAGTGCCATCCCTGGGGCTCCACCCTCAACCTCCCCACCTCCTGACACACTCGCCTTGAGGGTGGGGAATTCAGCACATGGACATGGGGACATGATATTCAGACCATGTGGAGTTGGAGGCCTGAGAATCAAGGTTTGACTCCTGAGCAGGTGTAGGAGGCTCGAGAGCAGCCTCCCGACACCCCCGAGGCTGACATAGGCCAGAGGAAGCGAAACCGTCTACAACTGCGGAACCATGGCCACACTCCTACACTTCCTGGCTCAGAGTCCATATTCGCAGTTCGTGGAATGTCCAGCGGCTGCCAAGGGAAGAGGGGCTGCAGTCCTTCACTAGGGACAGGCTGAGGGACTGAGAAGGAGGAAGGAGGCTTTAGCAACTTATCAAGAGACACACGAACCCCCCGCCAGGTTTGCTTTCTGGCACCCATAGCGCCATCCACTTGCCCACCCCAAAGTCACACTACTGTCACCCAGCCAGACAGCATGGGCTGTCACCACCTGTGCTGACTACAGCAGCTCCTGCTCCCAGGCCCCTCCTCTGTCTCATCCCTTGTCTCTTTGGGGACATTGCACATGTGTGACTCCTGGTCCGGGAGTGCAATGCCCCCAAAGTGATCCACGCACCTGGACGCAGGCACCAGGGAGGGATGATGAAGAAGACACAGGCACACAGACGTAGAAAAAGCTGGGACCAGGTGGGACGCTGTCCTCTGATGGAGAAGCAGTGACCAGAGCTAGCTCAGCACGTTTATTTTATAGAATTTTATCAAGAGAAAGCAAACTACGAGAACTTTCTAGAAGCAGACAGGGCTTGAAGGTCTCAGGGCCAGGAGCATTTTGATAATTACAATTGTTTTTATAAGGCTTTTGTTCCCCAGCAGCCAACGTCTGAGCCCAAAGTCAAGGACTGTTTTTCTTTGTTGATTCTGGTCGGAAACATTGTGCACGTGTACCCTGAATATTCCCAACACCTGGCCTCAGCCATCATAGGCAGATCACTTTGGACTTTAAGTAGAAACTGTAATTATTGATGCTGGTTTAGAACAATGAGAGATTTTTATTCAGCAGCTGATGTTTGGTATTGAGGCAGTAGACAGTCCTTACGCTCCTGGACGATAATCCAGAATCGCCCTGCATCTCGACAGGATATCCTGACACAGGACTTTTCCCCAGCAAGGCCTCGGGAACAGCTGAAATTGCAAGCTTAGCCAGATGCTGGTTGAGCCATCAGAGCTGCGCCTCCCAAGGGCAGGCACTGGCAATCATCCCATCAGATGGTTGGTAAGTCTAACCTTGGTGTCGACTGAAGGTGTGGAAAGCCTTTGTACCACGTCCTGTGTGCCTGAGGGTGCTGTATGGCCTTCCGCTGTGGTCTGAACTCGTCACCCAGAGGTCCTCATGTGGGAAACTTAATCCCCAAAGTCATTCACTAGTGGTATTTGGAGGTAACCAGGACAGGTGAGGTCCTGAGGGTGGGGCCATCAGGATGGGTGAGGTCATCGAGGTGGGGTCATCACAGCATCAGGGCTCCATAGGAAGGCAGAGCCTAGCTGAAAGGCTCACCCCGTCTTGCTGTGGGACATACTCCATGTTGGGATGCAGCATGAGGCCCAGATGAGCAGCACCTCCATGTTGGGGTGCAGCATGAGGCCCCCTGGATGTGCAGCACCTCCATGTTGGGGTGCAGCATGAGGCCCCCCAGATGAGCAGCACCACCACATTGGGGTGCAGCATGAGGCCCCCCAGATGAGCAGCACCTCCATGTTGGGGTGCAGCATGAGGCCCCCTGCATGTGCAGCAGGAGCCTCCCCAGCCTCCAGGGCGGTGAGCCTAGTGGACTTGCCTTATGGACCAAGACACCTTCCCTCCCGCTGCAGGCTCACTGATCTTCACCTCCTGTCACCCGGAAGCCTGGTGAGGCTGACTCCGGAGAGCTGGTGCCTTTCCTGTGCTGGCCTGGCTTCCACCCATCTCCAGGGGCCTCTGAAGGCTCCCGAGTCAGGAGTTATCTTTTTCTGTTTTTTTCTTTCTTGGTTTTTTTTTTTTTTAATCTGAGGTTTATTCTTTCACAGGCCCAGAAACTGCTCCACCCATTTAGGAAATGTTTCACATGAGTTGGTGTGATCCGCCAGCCCTGCTGAGAGACACTTGCCAGTTTCTCTCTGGGTCTGGGGTCAGCAGACAGCTTGGAAGGGTGCAGGAAACGGCGCTTCTGAGAGGCACGTGGCCTCGGGTGGGGAGGCCCTGCAAGCCGCACGGGGAGTTTCTACTGCCCAGCCTCTAGGTAGGCACAGCGTGGATCAGCCACCGCCCACACTCCATGCCCTAGAACCCAGTGGCCCAAAGCAGCCACTTCTCATTTCTTGCAAGTCTCAGGTCCCTAGGCCTGCGGCTCTGGGTGGTGCTGCCTGATTCCAGCTGGGCTTGCTTGGTGCACTGGCTGGGGCCACTGGCCTGGGACAGCCCTGGGGCGGGGGGCCTACATATATTCTGCAGCAGAGGACCAAGGCCTGGGGACAGCACACAGCACTGCCCTGCCCTGCTCCTTCCATGCAAGGAATCTGGAGACTCAGTGTGAACAGTTGGGACCTTTTCGTGGGATCCTTGTGGTGATCACTCCACTGAAGTGTGTCTACATATTGAGATGGAAGTTTTCACCTACTGCAGCATCCATGATCAGCTTTGGATTGACATACTCACTAGTAGCTAAATTTTAATAGTTAGAAGGAGAGGCTCCTTCTTTCCTCAACTCCTTCTCCATACACTAGTGTGCCTATACTAGTCAGGGTTCTCTGGAGGAAGATATATACATATACATACATGCATACACATATATACATAAAGGGATTTACTAGATGGGCTCACACAACCGTAGGCTGGATAGCTCCACAAGGGTCGCCTGCAGGCTGGGGAGCTGGAGGAACCAGTACTGCGCAGTCCAGGAACAACGGCATCAACGTCATCCCAGGCCAGACCAAAGGCCTGGAAACTCCCTGCAGAATCACTGGTCAGAACCACTTTGGAGAATGAAGGAGCTGGAGTCTGACGTCCCCGGAAGACCACAGAAGCAACCAAGAGCCTGTTTGAGAACTGGCCTTGCATCTGCTGCTGCTGATGCACTCAGAAGACTCTTAAGCTTAGGTGCGCCTTACTCCAACCAGGTTGTCACTTCAGACACCCGGCGCCATGCCCATGTGACATCGTAAACTGAGCAAGCTGTATGTGGTGTCCTTCCAGAAGAAGCAGATCATTTCTCAGGATTCAATTCCTAAGCATCTCACGTTGGAGCTACCAGGAGCAAGTTTGTCAAAGCTTTGCCCGTTTCTGTTAGGACTCCAGAAACGATATGTGCATGAATAAAATAAAAAGTTAGTAAATAAATGAATAAAATGGATGCAGTTCCCAAATATCTGCTCTTAAAAGTACAAGTAATGAAAAATAAAATAAAATAGATAACTCCCTGCACTGTTGAACCACGACAGCCTTTCCCTGTTGTGAAGCAGCTGCTCCCTGCTCCTCTCCTGACCCTGTCCTGTTAGCCCTTTCAACAAACCTGTTCCTTACCTGGAAGCAGGTGGGAATAGAGGAGGAACTGGCTGCAGCCAGCGCTTTACCCTCTGGAGGAGACCCTGTGAGGGTCAACTGATCGGCAGAGGACAGAACGCACTCCCACACAAAGGCACCATCACCCTCTACAGCGGCCTTCCACTGCCACCAGCTGTCCATCAAGTCTGCATGGCAAGAGCTGGGTCTGCACTTGTGGGCTGTGATCCGCTAAGTCTCCTGGTGGCACAACCTTTGCACCTTGACGACCATCAGGTGCAGAATGCTCCTCCATTCAGTTTTCCTAAGCTTCCTGATGACTCCACGCAGATCAGCATCTCTGGCAGAGATCTCGCAGAGGTGACACTGGACTCTCCTCTGTGGTGCTAGCGGTGGTGCTGAGCTGTCCCATTGCTTGGGTTATGTGTGATCGTGTGAGAAAGGTGTATGCCTGAGCTCACCCAGGGCCACTGTTTTCCACTACTAATCAGCAGGCATCTCTTGAAGAGAGGCTCTGGAGCTGCATGACAGCCCCATCCTCACGCCATACCTGGCACGCTCCAAGAGTTCTTAGTGTCCTTGTGCCCACCCAGTGTCCTCCAGCGCATGGTTGGCATGGAGCTTGGGAAACCTTTCCTCCACCCTGTCTGATCAGCAGGCTCTGTTTGCTTTAGTGTAAGGTGCTCAGGAGCCCTTCAAGCCAGACACTGAGTCCCTGCGACATCCCCATCATCTCTGAGCATTTCCTCACTTCCTGCCACCCCACACCCAAGTCTAGCTCTGTTTTGTGGAGAACAGTGTGAGGCACCACACCTGGGCTCCAGCTGTTCAGCGGGCAGGTGTCTTCCTCTTCGCCCCCTCAGTGGCCAGTCTAAGGTTGCATGTCACGCATGCACGCACACACTGGCACACCTGCACCTATGAATACGCCTGCATGGATCTGCATATGCTGAGACCAGGGCTCCACCTCTCTCCACCCCAACTCAACAAGATGGGCCTCCATCCAGCCATGTCTCCCTCCATGCATTGGCTTCCTCCTCTGACCACAAGAAACACATCTTCCACCCATCCTCCAGGTATTTCCCTAGTCAATGGATCCTCCCCCCCGGATCAAGTCTCCCATCACCACTGCCGCCATGGCAGCAGGAGCCGCTCACCTTGCTTTGATCTGACAGCCTCCCCAGCCACTCTGACCCCCTGCATCAGCTGGCTAGAGCCACAGCTGTCCCCAGGCACTGGGCTGCACGCACAGCCACCATCTGTTTGCCCAGGGTGTGCACTGCCCAACTCCAGGAAGCACCATTCAAATCATGCTTCTGTGACCTGCCAGATGTGGCCACAAAGTCCCTTCCAGGATCCACGACTGTCTTCAGACACCCACCAACATGTTGGCACTTAAGGAAAGCAGTCTAAAACACTGAACTCAAGGACCACACTCTCTTAACCACTGATCAAGCTGACCTCTTTTCCGCGAAAGTTTTCTTTTGCTTACTTTAGTCAATGCTCACCAACTATCTGCTTCGTGCCCAAACTGGCGCCTCGGATAGGATTTGTTAGGACTGTTCCAAGTCCAGACTCCTGCTTCTCACTTTTTCTCTGGCACTGGGACGCCTTCGGGAGCTGTGGCCTTTGGTGTCTAGGACCTTCCTTGGGCACACAATACAGTGGAAGTGGCTTTCACCCATGACTCGATATTCTAGTTATTACCAGCAAAAGCTGTGAGTCATGCGCTTTCCACACGTCCTGGAAACAGCTCGCTGTCCCTGTTCACAGTGCTTTCCTGTCTTTCCTCCCCCAGTCTCTGCTCACCTTCTGGGGGGGCGGGATGGTCTTATCCAGAGGAGCCTGAACCTGATGGTGATCCCAGTGGGGGATGGGAGGGCCCCTGTCCCTCTCACCCTCTGTGTCCATGTGTCCCTCTTCCAGCACCCTAGCCTCCTGCAGCAGCACGGAGCCCTCCTCCCAACTCTCCAGATCTGAATTGTGTCCACCCATCTGCTGGGCAGTTCTAGGAGGACAGCAGCTTTCCCCTGTATGTCATGGGACGAATCAAGCACCTTCTCCCGCCGAGCCAGCTGAGGGTGCGCCTTCTGTAGGAGTTGGGCTCAGGGGAGGGCACGAGGGAGTGGGAAGAAGGGCTTCCCGACTGAACGGGTGGGAACAGATGGGGCGAGCACCCAGTGTTTCCTGAGCATCTGTTTTGTCTTCAGATCTGCACCTGACCCTGGGGGAGTGGAAAGGGTTAGGAAAGGGTTAGGAAGGGGCTTGCCTCTCCACAGCCAGGGCTCTGCAGCTGGGTTAGGAAAGGCCTTGCCTCTCCACAGGCTCTGCAGCTGGGTTAGGAAAGGCCTTGACTCTCCACAGGCTCTACAGCTGGGTTAGGAAGGGGCTTGCCTCTCCACAGCCAGGGCTCTGCAGCTGGGTTAGGAAGGGCCTTGACTCTCCACAGGCTCTACAGCTGGGTTAGGAAGGGGCTTGCCTCTCCACAGCCAGGGCTCTACAGCTGGGTTAGGAAGGGGCTTGCCTCTCCACAGCCAGGGCTCTACAGCTGGGTTAGGAAGGGGCTTGCCTCTCCACAGCCAGGGCTCTGCAGCTGGGTTAGGAAGGGGCTTGCCTCTCCACAGCCAGGGCTCTGCAGCTGGGTTAGGAAGGGGCTTGCCTCTCCACAGCCAGGGCTCTGCAGCTGGGTGAGGAAGGGCCTTGACTCTCCACAGGCTCTACAGCTGGGTTAGGAAGGGGCTTGCCTCTCCACAGCCAGGGCTCTGCAGGCTGTGGATGAGAGCTCTATAGCAGAGCCAGCTGCCCCATTCCTCCTTCTCTGCCTCACACCTGGACAGCTCCCTGCCAGCTACCCATGTTCCTGGGCTGTGTGATGAGGTTCTGGCTGGAGAGGTTTTGGCACGAGGACCCCAGCACAGCACAAGGTCCCTTGTTCTCTCTGCCCCACTTTGACAGTCCATCCTACTGACCAGGACAACAATGCCATCCTCAAGACCATGTGGATGGGCCAGACCCCAGGGATACAGGATGCCAGAGCAGAAAGATCAGGGCTGCACGTGGGTCCCTGGAGCAGAGCATCCCCACTGCAGAAGCTCAATTGCAGGACTTTCCGGGAGAAAGAAGCCAAGTCCAGCTTGTCCGGGGCTCCATCGCTGAACTTCCTATCATTTGAGATGCCTATGACTCCACGCTAGGTTGGCTTGACCCCCACGTGGGATCCTCAGATTGACACTCACTGGAGTGGGGACAATCTCGGTGAGCAGGACTGGGGCTCTGGAAGGCCCAGGGCCAGCAGCATGGACACCTTGACAGGACGCCTAGCTTTGGCAGGTGGCAGGAGTGGGCAGGACCTTCCATGGGGCCACAGCACACAGGTGTCAGGCAAGGAAAGCAGGGTGCGTGGGGCAGCCTGAAGGTGGTTCGGCGAGCTCACGTCTGGAAACGGGAAGAAATGGATGTGTGCCGTGGCTTTGTAAAGCAGGCGCTTTGCCATGGGGGACAGTGTGCGCCTCCCTATGAAGACAGCTCCTTTGAGGTGCTAACCCCAGGCAAGTGCTGGGACTGCCTCGTCCTCATCACTGACCCGCCCACAGGGAGAGCAAAGGTTTAGGGGAGGGAGGACTGAGGTGTAGCACTTCTGTCCTGTGCATTATTGGGCAATTTTTAAAAGATGAAATTTCATCAGGCTTTCTCTCACATCAGAATATCCCCGGTCATGATAGCTGCATGGGAACAATTCCCCAAAACGTCTGTCCCAAGTCCCACGCACGGCACCTGCATCAAGGACCTCCCTGCCATCCGGAGTGAGGAGTCACCGTGCAACAGGGAGACCCCAGGAGCCAAAGGTGGGGGTCAGGCCAGCACCGCCTGCTACACTGCGGTGGAGTCCATCGGCAGCAGGTCAGAGGAGGTCAGAGGAGCTGGGGGACCAGGGGCACAGGCAGTGGGGACCAGGAGGAGGGAAGTGTGGAGAAGCATTTACCAGGGAGAGCTGAAATGTGAACCCAAGAGCCCAGATGGCACGCAGCCCCTGAGGTCACCCTCTCTGAGTGCTGGGCAGGCCGGGGACCGAGCACGGTGACTCGCATGGGCTGCCTGACCTGCTGGAACTCAGATCGGCAGAAGAGCAAAAAGCCACACAAGCGATGGCTCCCAAGGCACTGGAAGCAGCCAGTTCCCTGAGAGCGGGCTGGGCCTCGGGCCGCTTCCTGAGGGTGGCTTCTGAGTTGATCTGAGTGGGGTTTACGCAGGGTGACGGGGAGAACTTGCCAGGCTCCAGGGATCTCCATGTCAGAGGCTTCAATGCACCAGCTCTGTGCTCTGCAGAAATGGCACCCGTTAGAGGAGCTGCCCTTCGCCACCACCAAGGCACCCATGGGTGCTGACATCCACACAGGGTACACCAAAGATGGTGGCAGGTCGGGGCACCTACACAAGGCTCAGAGGAAAAAATTGTACATTTCCTTTATATGGAGAAATGTGCGCCTGCGAGAAAAAGGCAGAAAGCACTGGGGCAGCGCTGGGGCAGCGCTGGAGGCCATGCTGGGGCAGCGCCGGACACCAAGCTGGGGCAGCACTGGACACTACACAGCACTGGACGCCAAGCTGGGGCAGCACTGAACACCATGCTGCTGAACTCCAAGATGGGGCAGAGGTGGACGCCACGCTGGGCAGCTCTGGAGGCCATGGTGCTAGAGGCCTTGCTGGGGTGGCTCTGGAGGCCTTGCTGGGGCGACTCTGCAGGCCACACTAGGGCAGCACTGGAGGCCAAGCTGGGGCGGTGCTGGACGCCTCTAATCCTTCAGGGGATGCTTTCGGGCGTCAGTGAAGCACTGAGCTCACTTCCGCATATGTGACTTGGTGTCTTGCTGACCTGAGACGGCTCTGTGGCATGCCTTCTACTGAGCTTTCCGTGAGGCTAATGGGTTCTGTGAGCCTCATTTGCAGGTGGTAGGAAAGGTGCCCACAGAGCTGGGCTTACGTGGCATTCAGAGTTCCAGACAGAAGTGGAACTCAGACCCGGAAAGGTTCCAGAGCACATCCTGTAAGGACCACCTCCGTGGGCATCGAGAAGGGGTGAGTGGTCTGAGCAACCTCGGACCCTCCTAGTGAGCCCAGGCATCAGTGCACCTGGTGACACCTGCTGACGGCAGATCTCCACTTCCACAAAGAAGCTTTCAGGAAGGTTCTTCTTTGAATCCCCCTGGACACCACAGGGAATCCGGCCGGTGCACGGCCCTCGGGCAGGTTCTTTGCTGACTGAATCCCTCTGTACAGCCAGCAACGGTAGAGAATTCTTTCAGAGGGGAATAAGTGGGCTATGCTATTGATCTTGGGCTGGTCAGAATGATTTCAAATTGATGACTTGAAAGATGATCATCGGGCCCTGAACTGCAAGACCTGCTATGGATGACAGATCCTGCAGATCGGGTGCAAGGTCCCACGTAGCTTTCTGTGCTTGCAGTTCTGAGATGAAAGCAAGACACAGCAAGAGAAGCCAACAGCCCATGCGCAGGCTGCAGGGTCCTGCCTAGAACGCTGTTGGAGACGTGGTGCAGTCACGCAGTGATTGCACGCTTTCCAAGTCACACTTTAAAAGCAAAAGAAATGGGACGGGACTGATCTGCAAAATGTTTTAACTCAATATCAAATACTTAACAATATCATGATGCTTTTGGCAAGGGGATATTTTCTCATCCTATCTTCAAAATCAGGTGTGAACTTTACAAGTACAGCATATGTCAATTCAGAATCACACACCTCGCCTGCTCCATAGTCACCATGTCACCATGCATGACCCAGGTCACCACCGTATTGGGCAGTGTGGGTGGAGAAGCTGACATGTGAAAATTACAAGGTCACTGTAATAGAAAATCCAGTTTGGGGCACTGCTATTCCTGTGGTATAGCAATTTCCATGGCCCATAGAGCACTGCTTAAGAAACGACCCGACACCTCCTTGGTGCACAGAAGTACCTCTACTACTGCTCAGAAGTTGGCCACCTGGGTGGGTGTGCCGCTGGGGCGCTCAGCCAGCGTGACTGGTCGACTCACGCTCCGGGGCCCAGTTAAAGGTGAGCAGGCTGGCCATCAGGGACCACTTCCCCTGGGCTCTGCATGCCCACACAGCCTGGCCACACCTGGTCCCACATCGCAGCCCCACTCACAGCCAAGATTCCTCAGGTGGACTTGGAATCCATGCCATGGAATGGTTGATTGACCCCAGCCAGCCTGGGTCACCAAGGTGGATCTGTGGAGTAGCAGATTCCGCCTCCCGAAGGGAAGAACTGAGGATGCCAGGCCTACTCCCAGGCCATCAGCCATTGTGCCAGTCCTGGGGAGCCCAACAAGGGAAGCTGCAGCCCCACCCACTTCCCAGCTGCGCCAATACATGGGTTGTTCCAGCAGGCCTGGGGAGCCCCACGTCTTGGAATGCTGCAAGTCACTGTCGGGAATGGAATCTGTGGTCAAAGAACTGTAGGAACGAGTGTTTAGTCCCCAGGTGAGGAACTTGGGGGGAGAGCATGGAGCTAAATCCAGGTTGTGAAGAGCCGAGGTGTGGAAGGAGAAAGCCCTGTTCTCCCCGCAGTGCACAGGAATGGGGCCAGAGGCAGAGATGGGTCCCGGCAAAGGCAGCTTGAACAGGAATCAGCTCCTCCATAAGCTTCCTAGCAAACGGAGGAAGATACGGCCACCAGCGACTCCCTGCCGCAGCAAGCTCTGGACCAGAAAGCACTCAGGCGGAGGCATAGCAAAGGGAATTCCTGACGAGGGACCGTGCCACCTAATGCCACACGCTGGTCTCCCTGCTGTAACTATTGTGCTTGTGGAGACACCCCATGTGACACCTCACGTTTACGGACGCTGTAATCACAGAGATGACAACCCATCTCCAAACCAGCCCCCACGTCCTAAGTTCTTGGTAAGTTGCTCTGTGACACTCAAGTGTGAGAAAGTACAGGCTGGTTAAGTGACTGAGGACCACGTCAGATGATTGGATTGACTGGAAGTGAAACAGGCTGTGTGGCTCTGGTCTGTGCTGGGCTCAAAGTCCCCATCGCCATCCAACCGCAGGCCCTGAGAGAATGCAGCGCGCCCTCAGTTCCTGGAAGACTCCTTCTCCCCTGCAGCTGGTTAAGTCTTCACACAGAGAAATGATTTGACTTTAGGTTACTACAAAGCAAACTGCTAACAGATCAGCGTTCGAATTCAGCACCCTGAACATCGAGGGTCGGTGTCAAGAGCAAGGGCAGCATACTGGACTGTGTCTGCTTTCTGACAACACAGGACGACCTCAGGACGCACAGGGGAACGGGACGCTGCTGGAGACGCAGTGGCTCCTGGGAGGTGTGACTGCGCATCAGGCAGCAAGGGGGGAAGTGGCAGCTAGGACTTTGTGGCTGCCCTTTGCCTGGCAGTGAGTTTGCAAGACTTGGAGGCTCCTAGAAAAAGGGACAGAGCACCGCTGGGAGGGAACAGGCACCTTCTCCTCTGGCCCTTTAGCAGTATGGTCTCAACTAAGCCTGCTGGGACAATAGGCCCTGAAGAAGCAGGGAGGTGACTGGGGCCAGGCAAATGAACTGGCTCCAACACTGGATGAGTGTGGCCGAAACTCCTCCCCCACCGAGCCCCTTGGGGAACAGTGTGCGAGAGCATGCGCCTCTAGAGTGTGCCCTTAACAGGTGGCCTCAGCTTCCTTTGGAAAACCCCTCTGGTCCGCCCTGGTTCTAGACTACCCAGAGGTCAGCACTTGTCCCTCCCACAACACCTGCTCTCTGCCTGGCAGGAGCCATGACCGTGGAAATTACCCCCACACACCACCGTCTCCGTTCTATCCACGGCACCTTTGGAAGCAGCGCAAGGCTCTCAAGGCCAAGCTCCCAGGATTCCCTGGAAACAAGGGGCAGGGTGTAAGCCATGCAGGGCAGAGGTGAAACAGACGCTGGATCACTGCCGATCCAGGCAGGATGATCAGGAACCACTCCAAAAGCAGAAGCCTTGGCCCGCGTGGGTCATGCATCCACCGGCTTTTCAGGAGGAAAGAGCCCTGCCAGTGTCCGTGCTGTAGACTGTCCCACCATGGCCAATCTGAAGCCCAAGGTGTGAGATCCCTGAAGCAGGGCCAGGGATGGACATGCGACTGCCAGCTGATCCAGCTGACCAGGTGCAGAGCCAACGCTGGAGCAGAAGGAGCGAGTGCAGAGGAGAGGTTCTGTGTGATGCCACTGGCCTAACGGTGACAGAAAAGGGACAAGTGTCACTCCAGTCTCTGCATCTAGCCATGCAGACCTTCTCCCCATTGTGCCCTCTATAAGAGGCCCATCCTCCATCATGTTCCAGGTCACATGAACTTGGGGGAGACTCCCACCTTCTACGCCTCCAGTTGGACCTACAGACCTTGCCCTTGAGTTCCAGAGCTCAGTCTCCCCACATGAAGGAGAGGATCTCAAATATCTGAAATCAAATGTAATCTTCCGCTGCCACACCTGTTCCTCCCCAAGGCTTGCGTCGGCAGCGTGCCACCTGCCTCTGCGTGGCCCATGTCCTCAGGGGGACTCACAGGGTGCGCCGAGGTCTGCCCTTCCATCCAGCCATTTCCACATCACCTGGCAACCCCGCTGTCTTAGATTGGCTCAGCCCCATCTGAGGCAGAGCCTGGCCTCTTGCTGCTGCTCTGCCAAGAATGTCTCCCCAACTCCACCCCACCCCACCCCACCCCCACAGCTGTGTGATCGCCCCTGGCTTCCTGTGGGCGGCTCCAGACCACCCTATTTACAAGAGCTTAGTCTCCACTCCCCCTGCCGCATTTTCCCCCAGCATAGATCCCTGCCCCAAATCTGTCTGTGTCCAGGATGCAGGGCCCAGCAGAGGACAGGCCTGTTCTGCCCACACCATCCGTCCCTCCACTGTGCAGCGGGAGGCCTAGGAAACAGCAGGTGCTCAAGAAACATTCCTGAGGGGCTGGAGCAGTGGCTCGGTGGTTACGGCACTTGCCCAGTATGCACAAGTACATGGGTTCAAACCCCAGCACCCATGTACACAACTAAGTGTCAGAGCAACAAACACCATGTGAAAAACTCATTAAAAATTGATTTTCTGTGTCCTCTCTCTCTCTCTCTCTGTCCTTCTCTCTTTAAAAAAAAGAAAAAGTAAGAAACATTTCTGAGTGAAGAAGTAAATGACTGGCGTGGAAGGCTGGTGTGGGCTTTTAAAGAGCTTATCTCATTTTTGCACCAATCTAGAGACCAGATCTCGTATCAACCCATAGTTGATGCTCAGATAGGGCGAGGCTGCAGCAATCTGGGGCAAACCAACTTTGTGATTTGTCATCTGAAAAAGGGAAGAGGTTTTGGCTTGAAAGAGCAAGAGTAGGTGGCCTTCATGTGGAACACTCGGCTGAAGTCTCCTCGGTGTCCTGGCTGCAGCTTCCTTTCCAACTTCTCCTTGCTGGGGACCCTGCAGCCCTGCCACCTTGCCAAGGACCATGGGGTGCCAAAACGTGTGGTCGAATAAAGCTTTTTAGTCTCTCAGAGTGCACAAAATGCTTCTGGCCACTGCGCAAAGATTCCAGGGAAGTGAGTGAAGTTCCACCCTGCATGTTACTACTTTCAAACGTCCTCTTAAAGTTGAAACTCCCTCTCCAGGTTACGCTGTAAAGGGTATGCATCTGAGAAGTGGAAGGATATGGAAATTGGTCACCAAAGGGTGAGAGTGCCATTTGAACAGAGCCACACAGAGCAGGTTCTTCATCAAAATAGATGATGACGGGGCCCCAAGGTCAAGAGCACAGACTTAGGAGCCACAGGGCATTTGAATCTTGACTCTTCATATTAGTCACGTGGCTCTTGTGAATGACTCTGTCTCTCTGAGCCTCCGTTTCCATCACAGATGTATGGAAGTAGAGCCACCTTGAAAGGAGGTGTTTGACGCATATGGAGGAGGAAACGCAGCAGGTGGATCAGGCCTGCAATCTGTGGAGACAGAGGACACAGGTCCAATGGCATGCTGAGCTGGAAGCCTGCCACCAGATCCCCTGGACAGTGGAACCTCAGCATCTCCTGCTGCTGCTAGCCCGAGGCTGACAGTGCCTACTGGGAGGCATCTCTGGAAAGTGGGCAGGAAATTACTCACCCGGCACTCACACAATCACCGTGCATCTCACACCAAGCCCTACACAAAAGACCCCAAAAAGGAGGAAGGGCTATGGAGGAAAAGAAAGGAGGAGGAGGAGGAGGATGCAAACTGAGGAGCACAAGGAACAGGAGGGGGGGAGGAGGAAGAGGAGGAGGAGGAGGAAG
>PVKS010027439.1:6342-27300 GCA_004027875.1 Aplodontia rufa
AAAAAACAAAACACCCCTGAGTTCAATTCCAGGTGCCCCCACTCAAAAAAAAGTCTTTGTGTCTCTGATCTTTTATTTGTATTAGATTAATTCTGTATCTTTATTTGGACCCTTAATTTTATTATAAAGGCCCTTTTCAAAACTTTTAATTGATGCATATTAATTGTACAAATCTATCATGTATATTATGTTATTACAATACACATAGACAATGTATAATGATTAAATTTCAGTTATTAACATAAAAAAATAATAAAAAAATAAAAGAATTGTTGAGGAACTGGAAAGGTGGCTCAGCGGTTATGGCACTTGCCCGACATGCACGATTACAGGGGTTTAAACCCCAGCACCATGTTCACAACAAGTGTCAGAGTAACGAAAGCCACGTGAAAAGCTCAATAAAAATTGATTCTATCTCTCACTGTCCTCCTCTGTTTAAAAAAAAAAAAAGAATTCTTGAATAGCGTTTTGACGCACATAAAATATAAGCTTGTAATTTTATGACAAAGCTATAAAGTAACAGGACTTTTGATGTTACTGAAGTTATACTGATATAAATTAAAATTAGAATGTTACAACTTTGTGAATTTAGAGGTAATTCCCATGGTAATAACAAAGAAAATGGCTATAGAATATACACAAAAGGAAATGAGAAAATAATGTAAATGTTATTTTTTTAAAATCAACTAAACAAAAAAGACAGCAATACAGGAAATGAGTCACAAAAAAGGCATATAGAAAATAAATAGCAAAATGTGAAAATAAGTCCATCCTTACTTATCATTACACTGAATGTAAATGGATTAAATTGTCCAGTCAAGCCGATTAGCAGAATAGATAAAAATACATAATCCAACCAGACAGTGTCTATAAAAAAAGGTACTTTAAACCCAATGACATAAATAAGTTGAGAGTAAAACAATCAGAAGAAGATATTTTATGCAAATAGTATCCAAAAGATAGCAGGGGTGACTATGCTAATATCTGCCAAAAAGACTAAGTTAAAAAATACTTAAGAAACAAGAGACATAATGTATTAATAAAAATGTGATAATACATAACAATTATAAATATTTACACAATAACAGACTATCAAAATACATGAAACAAAAACTTAACAGAACTGAAGGGAGAAATCAACAATTCTATGGTAACAGCTGGAGACTGTTTTTTAAGATAGAGGGACAGTGAGAGTGTGAGAAAATTATTAATTTTATTCATATGACTTTTGTTTCTCTGACACTTCATTATGTGCATGGTGCTGGGGTTTGAACCCGAGTCCTTGAGCATGCCAGGCAAGCGCCATAACCACTGAGTAATCATTCCAGCCCTTATAACTGTTTTTTAAATTTTTTTTAGAGAGGGACAGTTAGAGAAAGAATCAATTTTATTTAGCTTTTCATCTGGTTTTTGTAGCTCTAATACTTTTGTTGCGTATGTGGTACTGGAGTGCTGGGGTGTGTACGTGATGCTGGGGTTCAAACCTGCATCCTCGGACATGTCAGGCAAGCACTGTAACCACTGAGCCATCACTCTAGCCCCTATTATTCACTCTTAATAATGGATAGAAGCTAAGTAGACACAATGCTTAATACAATAAGTCAACTGAACTTAACAGACATATATAAAACTTTACCTAATAACAGTGTATAGATTCTTCTCTGCATATATGGTACATTTTCCAGGACGGACCATATGTTAAAAAGAAAGATATCATTAAAAGTATATTTTCCAACTACAACAGAATAAAGTCAAAATAACAGAAGTAAAACTAGAAAATTAAGAAATCTGTAGAAAATAAACAATATATGCTTAAACAATCAACTCATCAAAGAAAAAAACCACAAGGGAAAACAAAATACTTAAAGATGAATGAAAATGAAAGTGTGACACACCAATCTTAGATACAGTGAAAGTAGTGCTACTGGGGGTATTTGAAGCAATAAATACATTTAAAAGGAAATAACAAAAATCTCAAATCAACAACCTAACTTTACAAATAAAGAATTAGAAAAAGAAAAAAATGGTGAACAGTAGATAGTTCAAATAGCCTACATAATCTCAAAAAAGAACAAAGATAGAAGATTCAAGGGCTGGAGCGGTGGCTCGGCAGTTACGGCACTTGCCCGGCATGTGCAAGTACACTGGTTAAAACCCCAGCACCCACATACAAAACTAAGTGTCAGAGCAATGAAAGCCATGTGAAAAACTTAATAAAAACTAATTCTCTCTGTCTGTCTCTCACTGACCTTCTCTCTTTAAAAAAAAAAAAAGAAAAAAAGAAGATTCATATTTCTTGATTTCATAAACTATGACAGCAATCAAAACAGTATAGTAGTGGCAAAAAGGTAGACATATAGACTAATGGGAAAGTATAGAGAGCCCACATACAAAATATATATTGGCATACATAGTCAAATGATTTTTGACAAAAGGGCCAAGACCCTTCAATGAAGAAAGAACAATCTTTTCATCCAATGGTCCTGGGAAAACTGGACATTCACACAAAAGGATGAAGTTGGACCCATACCTAACATAATAAAAATTAACTCAAAATGGATTAAAGACCTCACTGTAAGATCTAAAAATACAAAAATCTTAGAAGAAAACAAGGAAAATCTTTAGAACATTGGATTTGGTAATAATTTATTTGATAAAACACTGAGGCTACAGGTAAAACTAGAAGAAAACAAAGTAGTCTTCATTAAAAAAAAAACCTTAGAAATTTGGGCATCAAAACTATACTATATCAAGGGGCTGGAGCGGGTGGCTCAGTGGTTATGGCGCTTGCCCGGCATGAGCAAAGACACAGGTTCAAATCCCAGCACCCACATACGCAGCTAAGTGTCAGAGCAATGAAAGCCATGTGAAAAACACAATAAAAATTGATTCTCTCTCTCTCACTGGCCTCTATTTTTTTTTAAAGTATATCAAGGAGGTAAAAAGATAGATGGGACATGGTGATACAAGCCTGTAATCACAGCAATTCAGAAGGCTGAGGCACAAGGATCTCAATTTCAAGGCCAACCTCAGCAACTTAATGAGGCCTTAAGCAACTTAGCAAGATCTCATCTCAAAATAAAATGGAGGGTTAGGGATATAGTTCAGTGCAAAAGTATCCCTAGGTTCAATTCCCAGCGCAGGTGCATGTGTGCAACCAGAGTAAAAAGACAATCTACAAACTGCAGAATAGGAGAATAGATTTGCAAATCGTATCAGATAAGCAATTAATATTCAAAATATATATAGAACCCCTAAAACTCAACAATTAAAAATGAACAAAATGTCCAAAGGATTTAAATTTTTCTCTTAAGAAGATATAATATGGCAACATCATTAATCATTAGCAAAATGCTAACAAAGGGGCTGGAGCAGTGGCTCAGCAATTACAGCGCTTGCCTGGCATGCGCAAGTACGCTGGTTCAAACCCCAGCACCACATACACAGCAAAGTCTTGGAACAACAAAGGCCACATGAGAAACTAAATTTAAAAAATTGATTCTGTCTTTCTCTCTCTCTCACTGTCCCTCTCTCTTTTACCAAAAAAAAAAAAAAAAAAAAAAATAGTGCTAACCAAAACTATAATGGGATATCACCTCACATCCTTAATGATAACTGGTATTAAAAATAAGATGCAGAAAAATACAAAATAAATGTTTGTAATGATTTAGAGAAACTGAAACCAGTGTGTGCTATTAGTAAGAATGTATGCACTGTGGAAAACTGTACAGTGGTTCTGCAAAAAATTAAAAACAATTACTGTATGATTCAGCAATTCTGAATAACTGTAAACAGGGCTTGAAAAGATAATTTTACACCCATGTTTGTAGCATACTCACAATAACTAAAATGTGGAAGTAATATAAGGGTCCATCAGTAGATGAATAGATAAGTAAAAGGTATTTATTTATTTACACTTGATGGTATATTAGTCAAAATTAAAAGAGGTAAGAAATCCTAATGTATATTACAATGACAACAAAATTTGCAGACATTATGTTAAGGAAAATGAGCTAGTCACAAAAAGACAAATACTTTTTTGATTCCATATACATGAGATACTCAGAACAGCCCAAATCAGAGATAGGCATGGTTGCCATAGTGGAAAAGGAGTAAATGAATAGTTGTTGTTTAATGAGTACAGAGTTTTAGTTTTACAAGATGAAAAAACTAATGGAACTGGATACACACTGTTATTAATGTAGTTAATAATACTAAACTGTACAGAGAAAAACAATTTAGATAGTAAATTTTACTATTTGCATTTTCTCATAATAAAAATTTTGGAAAAAATGTATATCATTTCTATTAACTAGATTTCAATAAAAAGTTCTGAATTGGTATTATGATATTAGTAAATGCAAAGGTTTTACAAAGATAGCTTTAATTTAAAGCAATTAATGTATCAAAAATCTTCACAAACTATGTAAACTTATAAAACTTACTTTGTGTGATGAAATGAGAAGAAACTAAAACTAACATTTTTAACAAAAATAGAAGAACCCAAACAATACCTTGGATGCACGGATTTGCCTGTGAACATCTGTAAGTTGTTGAATTTTGTATTCTAGCTCTGAAATCTGGGCTTGAAGCCAAGTCCATCTGCTGCCAACTCTTGCTCTGTCTACAAGCCACTTCCATTCAGTACTACAGTTACTGTGAACAAGACAAACACTGTTACTCAAAGCACAAAAGCAATCAAGTTTCACAGAGACACATAATAACTTCCTTTATTCCTCTCATAAAATCTAATTTCCTTTACAAAATACCCAATTACATGAAAGAAGACTGACAGATTGACTTCTTACCAAAGAAAAAGATTTCATTTCCTTACCTTTCCATCCACGAATACTTGCTTTTATTCAATATTATGTACTCCAGAGTAGGATAATCCCTCTGCAATGTAATACTTTATTAATGCTTAGGGTTGGGCCAGCATAGAAAAGGAAAATGAATGACAATATCAACACCAGGTAAAAACTGTTACATGAGGCTTTTACATGTAAGTAAATGACAAATATTGTACAAGCCAGCTGAATTAGATTTAAATCCATGCAACAAACTGTACTCAATTTAACTATATGTAATTTTCATTTGCTAAAATAGCCATCACTATTATCTAACTATTTAAAATCAATGTAAAGACATTGACAAAAATATGAATGCTCTGCTACATTTCAAATAAACATGCTAAATATATAGGTCTTGAGATGTTTATTAAGATAAACAGCTTGTTAAAAATATGATTCCCAGATTTGCAACTAAGGAACTGTATAAAATTATTATATAGAGCCATTCTTTCATGCATATTTAAAAATACTGAATCCTAGCTCCTGGTTTGTTTTTGGACAAGGGCACGGTTCTAATCCATAGTCATTAAAAATTGTTTTATGAAAATATTCCCAAAACAATTATTTGGTTCCTTTTGAGAGGGTACTGGGGACTGAACCTGGGGGACACTTTACCACCATGCTACATCCCCAGCCCTTTTTATTTTATATTTTGAGACAGGGTCTTGCTAAGTTGCTGAGATTGGCCTCAAACTTGCAATCCTCTTGGCTCATCCTCCCAAGCTGCTGGCATTACAGGTGTGTACAACATGCCCAGTTTAGAAAACAATTATTTGGAATTTTAAGTGATATGCATGTGTGTATATAATGTAGGAGATGCAGATTGCCAATGAAAAATATGACAGAAATTGAAGGTATAAATAATTGAAGGGCAAAAACTACCTAACTGCAAAACATGGACTTTACAAAAAATGTGTCAAAATGTATTTCTTGTCAAAACCCACAAATGTACACCAAAAGTGCATCATAATGTAAATTATGGACTTTGGGTGATAATGATGTACCAATGTAGGTTCATAACTTATAACAAGGTTGTACCATTCTGGTGTTTGACTGATATAAGCAACCATATATCTCTACTGTGTTAAGCCACTGTGATTAGGAGAATAATTTGGGACTCAGTATACCGATTCTGATTAAAACACTGAAAACAAATATGGTGTGGATTAGAAAAAGGAAAGGAGACAAAAAACAAAGTAGGTAAGAGGATGGGTTTAAAGTTCATTTTAAAATTGGTAGACATTTAGTAGTATAGTATGGAAGTAAACAGACGGAAATCAGAGATAATTTTACACATTTTTTCACTAAATTTTGTTTCTGCCAGGTGTAGTGATGCATACTAACAATCTCATCTACTTTAGAGGCTGAGGCAGGAGAAATGCAGATTTTAGGTGGCTTCAGCAACTTAGACCCTGTCTCCAAATAAACAATAAAAAGGAATGGGAATGTAGCTTAGTCGTGGAGCATCCCTGGGTTTAGGGCCAACCTACACACACACACACACACACACACACACACACACGTTTTGCTCCAGTTGGAAAATTTCTCTATATCACTTGCAATTTGGGTTGACTCTCAAATTGATCAGTTAATGAACAAATACAGCAGAGAAAAAAAAAGAAAAATATTATTTCTCTATATTATACTTCTAGTAAAGATATTCTCATATTGAAATTAGCATTACAAAAATAATTTGTATGACCATACATTAAATTATACTAACAAATCATGTTTAAATGAAGTTTCTATAAAGATTTATTTATCCTACATTTAAACAGGAATTGATGTGTTTATTATGCTTAAAAATAGTAAACAAACGTACTAACAATGTTGCTTTGCTTGAAAATGATTTTGTTAAAAATAATTAAGGTTGGGGCTGAAGCAGTGGCTTAGCAGTTACAGTGCTTGCCTGGCATGCATGAGAATGCAGGTTTGAACCCCAGCACCATGTACACAACAAAGTGTCAGAGCAGTGGAAACCTGATGAGAAACTAAATAAAAAATTGATTCTCTCTAAAAATAATATTAATAATTAAGGTTGTAAACATGCAACTGATAAGTATATGGTTAACTTGCTCAAAGCAGATTAACATCTCTTGTACCCTAAAGTCAAAACGTGTTTTCTGTAAACAAGTTATATAACCAATGATATAATGGCTAATGTAACTTGCAGTATACCAGTCAGAACACAGCTGATGTAACAGCTATGATGCACACCTTACAAGATTTGAGGTATAGCCAGAATAGATAGCCAGACACCCCAATTAACACATAGAGATTAGCTTGCCAGATCATTAAGAACACTGACTCCCTGCATCTCTCTGGACCATGCTGAACTGACCACAAACTACCACATGCTGACCATAAGGTGGGGTTCCTACCTCTTAATAAAAATCAGGACAAAGACATCTGAGAGTAGAAACCACCTGGGAAATGAATCAGTCCCCCAAAAGGTAGCATATGCCTTCAATCCCCATCTTTCTTTCTTGTAGTCACCACTTAACTTATTGAAGGAAATAAGTACAAGCTGGTTAAGCAGTTTTGAGTGCAATTTCTCTCGGCATTAAATATTTGTTAACATCTTGAGCCTACATCTGTTTTGTCCTTGAAGTGTGATACCTCAGAATAAGACAGCTTTTCTATATTACATCTTCGATTACCATGACCTAAAGAGACAGATACATAGATTAAAATTTCCTTTAACAAAGATTTTGCTAACTCCTTAATAAGATGAATAAACTATGACTAAAACTCCAAAGAGAAGATCCAGTTGTGAAAAATGGTAATTTCAATAAAAATAAGGTTTGTTCTGAAAAAAATAAATTGGGGCTAACATTTTCTATTGGCTCACCTAGGAAAATTTTATCCTTCCCTGGAATTAGTTTCCTTTAGGTCTGGGATTATCAAACTTTTTCTGTAAAGACGTAGACAGTAAATATTTATGGGCCACATGGACTCTGTAACAACTGTTCAAATCTACTTAAAAAAAAAAAAAGAGAGAGAGAGAAGGACAGTGAGAATAAGAGAGAAAGAGAGAATCAATTTTATTAGTTTTTCATATGACTTTCATTGTGTACATGGTGTTGGGGTTTGAACCCGGGTCCTCATGCATGCCAGGCAAACGCTGAAAATGCTGAAAATGCTGAGTCACCACTCCAAACCCTGTTCAACTCTAATAGCATGAGAAGGATGTGAATGTGTGGTTATGTTCCCAAAAATCTTTATTTATAAAAAATAGGGAGTGGGCCAGATTTGGTCCAGGGGCCACAGTTTTCCAATTTCCAATCCTTGATGCATATTATCTTTTCATATATATCTCCTGTTCCCAAAGGATTATGTTTTCCCTTGATAATATTCCTATACAATTATTTTGCCCACACTGAGTTATCTTATTGATAGAAGTCCTGTATCAGACTAAATGTATCGGAAACACTGTTCCAGTCTATAGTTATCTTTCATTTTTGTAATGATATATTTTGACAAGTAAATTATTCTAATTTTGATATAACCTAATTTATCAAATTTTATTTTGTGGCTAGTAAACTTTGCCTAACACAAAGTCATAAGGATTTTCTCATGTCTAAAATTTTAAGTTGTAGAGTTTTTGCTTTAAGATCTGTGGCCTAATTAAAGTTAATTTCTGTGTATGGTGTGAGGTAAGGGTCCAGATTTGACTTTCTAGATAGGATATCCAGTTTCTGAACCATTTGGTGAGAAGATTCTGTTATCCTTTGTTAGCTTCCTCTACCTGATATCCTTTAATAGAATAACACTATTGTTAGATAAAAGACTGTTTTGAAAAACTTTATTTGCTGTATACATACACATGCACACGCACACGCACGCACACACACACACAATCCTTAGGATGCCTATCACCTATCTGTCAACAACTTAGGCCAGTATCACACTATTATTATAGTATAGATTAATTCTTAAAATTCAGCAGTATAAATTCTCCATTTCTGGTTTTTTTCTCTATACTCTTTTGACCATTTTAAGGCAAACAATGGGTTTTTTTTTTTCAGTTAAACCAAAAAAAAAAAAAAGATCATTTTTATTAGAATTGCATTGAATCTGTAGATCTGTTGATGGATGTTGATGGAGAGGTAACATCTTAACATTGTCTTCCAATCAGTTCATATATTTCTCTGTCTATTTACATAGTTAGTTTGTCTCAGTTGTGTTTTGTATACTTCTAAAAATTTTACCTCTGCTAGGCAGTGGAACATGCCTGTAATACCAGTGATTTGGGGAGCTAAGGCAGAAGGGTCACATGTTGAAGGCTGGACTCAGCAACTTAGCTCTAAGAAAGACCTTGTCTCAATATAAAAAATAAAAAAAACTCAGTTGATGACATAACTCAGGAGATGAGTGCCTTGGGTTTAATTCCTAGTAAAACAAACACACACACACACACACACACACACAATCTCTGTATTTCATATTAATATATAGCATCCATAAATTATTTGAATATTAGTGTACAGAAATAAAATTGATTTTTATATGTTTACCTTACATGTTATGACCCTGCACACTCAGGAGTTTTAATACTTTCTTTGTAGTGTTTAGTATAGCAATCATTTCAAGCCATTTGAGTCAACATCCTTATCTTCTTCCAAATCTTATAAAGAAATCATTCAATCTTTCACCATTAACTATATTAGCTGTAGATTTTCTGCCAATGTCTTTTATCAGATTGAAGAAGTGTCCAGTCCCAGTGTATCATTAATTCTTATAAGTGGGTTTGTCAACTTCTTTAGTATCTATAGAAATTATCTCATATTGATTCTCCCTTTTATTTGATTTTTTAATATTAAATCTAATATTCCTGGTTTAAACATGTATGGTCATGGTATTTTTATATTTCCTTAGATTCTATTTGATATCTCATTAAGGATTTTTTTTCTGGTTAAAGGAGATATAGACCTAATGTTTCTTGTTAAAAATTTTGTATAGTTTTGTAATATTTATATATATTTTGTATAGTTTTAGAATATAAATATATATCTATTTATTTTGGTAGTAGATTATCCACTGAGTTACATCCCTATCCCTTTACAATTTTTATTTTGAGATAGATTCTTGCTAAATTGCTTAGGCTGGCCTCAAACTTGTGATCCTCCTGCCTCAGCCTTGCCGGTTGCTAGGATTACAGGCATGTGCCATCACACCTGACTTACTAATTTTCAAATACCTTTTTATTAGTTTCACTGAATTTCTCCATTGCTTTTGTTTTATCATTCATTGATTTTCTACTCTTTCCCATGTTCTTCCTTTTCTTTCCTTTTGGTTTCATTGCACAGATTTCATAGCTTAAGTAGGAAACAACCACAGACTTTATATCATTCTTCATTTGTAGAATAAGCATTTACAGCCAAAACTTTCCCTATCAGCACTACTTCAGTAATTTAGTAGCTGAATGACATTTAAGAAAAGAGCACAGTATGTTTACTTGTACTTAAACAAAAAAACCTATCATTTTTATTAGGATTGCAATGAATCTGTAGATCTATTGGTGGTGAGGTAAAAATACTTTATGGTTTCTTTTCTGATTTCTTCTTTATACATGAGTTATTTGGAAATGTGTAGTTTAATTCTATATTTCAGACCCACATATTTAACATATCTTCTTTCCTTCGTATAGATCTAAGTTTTCACCAAGTATGATTTTCCTTCATACTGAAGATTGACTTTTAAATTTTCTTTAGTGCATGTATACTAACATCTTTTCTCAGCTTTTGCTTATTTAGAAATGTCATTTTGCCATTGTTTTTTTTAAAGCATCATTTCAGTGGGAAGAGAATTATAGGCTAACTTTCTTTTCTTCCAACACTTTATATCATCTGATTGCTTTTTGGCTTACATACCTTCTGATGAGAAGCCAGCAGTGATTTTTTACTTATTGGCTACTTCTGAATGTCTGTTTTCCAGTTAAGATGAAAAAGTAGTTTTCATTTTGGATATTGTATTTTTCATCTCTGAAATTTCGATGGCTCTTTTATTATCTTTGATTTCTTATTATGTTTATGTTTTCTTTTTTAAGTCCCTAAGCATGTTCACAATAGATATTTAAGGTCTTTGCCAACTATCTCATCATCTCTCTCATTTCCAGATCTGTTTCTACTAATGATTTTTCTCCTGCTTCTTTGCAAGTCTGGAGACTTTATATACATGTATGTGTGTGTACATGTAGATATGCATGCACACATTAAACAAATATATGTGTGTGTGTGTATATATATATATATATATATATATATATATACACACACAGACATCTAGTAGCTGGTCACATAGGTCACATATACATACACGCACATATACACATATTATATATGTAGATGTTGAATGTGTGGATTTTATGGTCTTTCCTTAGACAGTGATAATGTTGTTTTGCCAAGTATATTACTTGTTGTTCAACTTCATCAATTTCACCTTGCTTTTATTAAGCTTGGTTCAAGTAGAGTAGCCATTATAGTAAGACAGTCATTACATTGAAGAGTTGGATGGTCTGAAAAAAATAACTAGCAAATTAACAAGTGTGTAGGCTTGAGATCTTTGATTTTAATATTTTCACATTACTGATTACAGGGGGGAAAGTAGACACTCACATTTCTGAGGGAACTCTATTAGCAAAAACTAAAGAATTCACACAAACTCTCCCTGGGAGCCAAATGTGTATCAACAGGAATGAGGGTAAGAATGTAGTATAGGCTCCAATAAGGGTACACTGTAATAACAATAATAATAACAATAATAATAATAATAATAAGGATAACAAAGAAAAATCCCCGAAGAACAAGTTAGAGACTATGAAGGACATCAGACATACAAACTAAGTACTACCATCCATCTAACCCCCTCTCCCCCACCTAAACCAAAAAAAAAGAGAAAGAAAAAATGGAGAAGTTTGGGAATACTTATGCACTCTCTAGCCACTGCCTTTCTTCACTTCAATAGAAAGGCTTTGGAAATTTAATGGTGTGCTAGTCTTACTTTTATAAAATTATCACATAACATCAAACATTGACAACTATAAGTGAAATTTTTAATTTTATTTTTATAAGTGAATTTTTAAATAAGTTAAAATATATTTGCTAAGGAATCAATTCATTAAGCATTTTGTATATACACACACACACACTTACATGTGCCTCATTTGTTCAGGAAGCTGGTGATCATGTGTCTTTTTTCAGGAAGCTGGCAGTGTTTTCAAAACTAAACATTGCATAATGGCCTTGTTGAAGGGGAAAGCAGGGCTAAAGTCCAGCAAGATTATACTCTAAACTTCGGAATGACAAATTAAAATGCTCAGGGAACACCTTTTTTCTAAGGCATACAAATAGTTTTAGTGGTGGCTTTGCCAAACACTATAATGGGCCCTGAAAGAAGACAAAAGATGATTAAAAGTACCCTTGGTACTCAAAAGGTGACCACCACTAAGAAAGAATCCAGTAGAGACACTTTTGCTATAATGCCATATGATTATATGTATGCCAGAATAACCACGTTATACAAAATAAAAACAGCTGGACTTACAGTGAAAATAGTGCCAGGTAACCCAAAACCTATGGAACTTTAAAATCTAATCCCTATAAAAATAATTCTTATAAAAACATTGTTTCCAATGGCATATGTACCTAAAATAAACTAGGTTATCCTTTAAACTTTCATATCCTGGGGCTCATACTTCTTCCTTTGATGTGAGTCATTGAAGACATTCCATTTTAATAGAGACCAATTTAATAAAAATTAATCTATTATGTAGAGATGGCATTTTTATTTTTTTATTAGTTGAATATGGACTTACAATTAAGGTGGAATCATTATCAAACAATCAAGAACAAACGTATATTCACATAGTTTGCCAAGGCTAAAGCCATTCCATGGTTTCCCCCCTTGGGTTCCCCATGGTTCTATGTTTCCCCCAATTAAACCTGTTTTAAATGGGCTTCTCATGGAGGTCTGAGATTTCCTTCTGAGTTGATTCCCCCATACTCCCTCTCTCCAGTCTCCTTGATATCCTTCCTAATCCCTCCCCACTCCCTGCCCCCTCCCTACATCTCCAGGTATCCTAGGGAAGTTTCCCCCTGATTGTGTAAAAATTCATACATGTTGAGGTTATTATTAGCTTAGCCATCTATCATACTGTTTCCAGTTGTATTCTAGCTTCCACAAATAGAAGAAAATATTCCGCCCTTGAGTCTCTGCGATTGGGATACTTCACTCAGCATAAGTTTTTCCATCTCCATCTATTTGTCTGCAAATCATTTAGAGATATTCTTTTCACCATTTTCTTCATTACTGCCCTGCCCAAGGGGGACCTTGCACATTCTAGGCAAGTGCACTTCCACTGAGCTATAACTACAATGCCAGCAATTTCTTATCTAACACACAAAAAAATCTTGTGTTTATTCATTTGAACTTGCAGCCTCCTCAGATCTTACATCATGGAATATATATAGCAATTCTTGAAACTAATAAACCAATAACTTACTGAGCTGTAGGAGGGTACTTCTACAGAAGTTTAATATTTTCTTTATATCCTTTTATACAGCTACAGCTCTCTCTTTGGTTGTGATATTATCTTATTGTGGTTTTAACAGGCATTTCCTGATGATTAGTGATGTTTCGTGGTTTTTCATTTGTCTGTTGACTATTTATATGTCTTCTTTGGAGAAAGATCTATTTCTGTTGCCCTTTTTTTTTTTTAAATTAAGGGAGTTGTTATACAATCATAGATGCATATAAGGCAACAATATGATATGCATTTGATTATAATCCAGAATCACTCCTATATCATCCACCCCCTAGTCTCTTGATTATTCTATATTACTCCCTACAACAGCTATAAATGTATATACATATACATACACATATACACAATATTATGAATTTTCCAGCATTGAACAATTGTAAAAGTATTATTTGGATTCTGGGCAGGGGGGAAGAGTATGCCACACTGTAGATTGTCTCCCTAGATCCCTCCCCATCATCTCTTCTTCTTTCCTTCCCACTGCCTCTCCCCTCCTCCTGCCCTACCCCCCACAAATCTATGATTCCCCTAGATTATGTGTTACTTCGCCTTTGATGGGTCTAGTACAAGAGCTTGACTACACTTCACCCATGCCTGGGTTTTTCTCTAGCCTCCACAGATGAAGGAAAACATTTTCCCTTGAGTCTCTGGGTTTGGCTAATTTTGCTCAGCATGATTTCCTCCATTGCCAACCATTTATCTTCAAAGGCTGCACACAATACCATTATTTCTAACAGCTAAGTAGAATTCCATAGTATATATATATATATATATATATATATATATATATATATATATATATATATATGCCAGAGGTTTCGGATCCATTCATCCAGTGGGGTCTTTGCCCATTTTTTAATTGGGTTGTTTTCTTGCTATTTAGTGGTGTAACTTCTTAACATGTAGGATGTTAACTTCTTATCACATGTGTGGTTTACAAATATCTTTTCCCATTCTGCAGGCTATTTACTGTTGATTGTTTCTTCTGCTACACAGCAAGTTTTTGGCTTGATGAAATTCCACTGTATTTTCCCTTTTGTTGCCTGTGCTTTTTTAATTGTTTTTAGTGTTCCTTCACTTATTTTTTAAGAACCCAGAATAGCCAAAACATTACTAAGTAAGAATGATGAAACAGGTGGTTTTCCAATACCAGATCTAAAATTATACTATAGAGCTGTAGTATTAAAAACAGTATGGTACTGGTATCAAAATAGGAATGAAGACCAATGAAACAAAAGACTCTGAGACAAACCCACAAATCTTTAAACATCTGATCTTTGACAAAGGGGGACAAAATATAACATGGAGGAGAGACAGCCTATTTAACAAATGGTGCTGGACAAACTGGACAGCAACTTGCAGAAAATTGAAATTAGATTATCTCATCTCTCACCTTGCTTTTTTTTTTTTAAGAGAGAGGGACAGTGAGAAAGAGAGAACCAATTTTAGTTTTTCATATAGCTTTCCTTGCTCCAACACTTAGTTGTGTACATGGTGCTGGGGTTCTAACCCATATCCCAGTGCATGCCAGGCAGGTGCCGTAACCACTAAGCCTCAACTCCAGCCCTGTTGCCTGCACTTTTAAGGTTATGTTCAGAAAATCTTTGCCAAAACCAGTGTCAAGAAGCTTTTTCTCTGTTGTTTTTTTTTTCTAGGAGTTTTATAGTTTCAGATCTTCTGTTCAAGTCTCTAATCCATTTTGAGTTATTTTTGGACATGGAGTAACGTAAGGATCCAATTTCATTCTTCTGGATGTAGATATCCAGTTCTCCCAACATTTATTGAACAGACTGCCCTTTCCCATTTTTGTGTTCTTGGCTTCTGTATCAAAGAGCATTTAAGCATAAATGCATGGGTTTATTTTTTAGGCTCTCTATTTTGTCTGATATGTATGTATGTCTATTTTTAATGCCAGTACCATGTTGATTGCTTATTTTAACTTTGTAATATATTTTGAAATCATGTAATATTTGTTCTTTTTGCTGAAGACTGCTTTTTCTATTCTTTTTGTGTGTGTGTGTGTGTGCGTGTGGTTGTACACAAATTTTAGAATTGTTTTGTTTTGTGTTTTGTGGTGCTGGAATCAAACCCAAGATCTCACACATGCCAGATAAGCACTTGAACACTGAGTATACACACAGGATTACTTTTTCTATTTTTATGTAAAATGTTTTTGGAATTATAAGGACTGCAACTGAATTTATAGAGAGCTTTAGATAGTCTGGATACCTTAATATAACATCTTCTGATCAATGAACGCAGCATATCTCCCCATTTATTTGTGTGTACTTCAATATTTTCATCAATATTTTATAGTTTCCAGTGTACAGATCTTTCATGACCTTTGTTGAATTTAATCCTAAGCATTTTATTGTTTTGATGTTATTACAAATGGAATTATCTTCATTACTTTTTCAGATAATTTAGTATTAGCATTAGTATATAGAAATATTGATTCTTTATGTTAATTTTTTTCTCTGGTCACTTCACTGAATTTATTATTCCTAACAGTTTTGTTTTGTTTTGTTTTTCATGGAGTCTTAGGATTTTCTTACAAGATCATGAGATCATGTAAATTGAAAACATGAAACACTTTAATGTCTTCCTTTCCCATTTAATTCTCCTTTTACTTGTCTAAGTGCTCTGGCTATGAATTTCCTTGAGTCTCTGGGTTTGGCTAATTTTGCTCAGTATGATTTCCTCCATTGCTATCCACTGACTAGGATGGAAAAGGTGGGTGCTATGGTTTGTATCCCCTCAAAATGTATTTGTTGATACCTAATCCCTAATGTAGTTGCTTTTTGAAATGGATTCATTTGGAGGTGACTGGTTATTGGGTACCACCTTCATCACAGGATTAATGTGTTTACAAAACAGGCCCAGAGGAGCTTGATTAGTGACCCACTATGTGAGGACCCATGCAGAAGGCACCAAACTATGAAGCAAAGAACAAGACCTCATCAGACATAGAATTTGCTGCTGACTTGATCTTGGACTTCGCCACCTCCATAAATGTAAGCAGAAAGTCCCAGTCTTAGGTATTTTTAAATAGCAGCCTGAACAGACCAAGAAGGTATCCTTAGTTTGTTCCTCATCTTAGAGAAAAAGTTGCTAGGTTTATTCCACTGAGTAGGATGTTAGCTGTGAATTTCTCATGTATGCCTTTAATTATGATAAGGTACTAATGTGGAAGAAGCCCCCTATTCTATAATCTTAACAAGACCCCAAAACCCATGCCCAAGAAGAGAAAAAGTTTTTCCACTTTAAATTCTGTCAGCTAAATTTCTGCAATGAATTCTCTGTGGTTTGAGGCTTTCTTTTCCTGTAAATGTTGGGATTGTAAGTAACTGGGGCAATAGACTCTGCCTTGAGACAGCTGTCTATACAAAGGTTGTCTATACAAAAGTAAAGTTGCTATTTCTGTTTTTCTTGAAAAACTAGTAACTTTAAAATCTCTGTCTGATACCCAAACAAAATGTAACAAAGAACAAATACTTTGTACCCACCCAAAAAATATAAATGGCAAAAGTTCCTGCCCATCTGAAGTCCAGAGATTTTTCAGCAATAGCTGGCCTGGACCAGGCTATAGCATAATTAAGCCTGATTAATGAAAATTTCTCCATGAAGTATCTTGCCTCATCTGTCTTATATCATTTCTTGACAACCCAGATGGGACTGAGGAGGTAGGAACAGCTTTTTGTCTCCATGATCTAGCCTCACTGGGATGCTGAATGACACAACATGCCCTTGGTGCACCATAGGCAGCTTTGCCCATAGGGGAAGCAACTCATCAGGTGCCCCAGAGCAGCCCCGAAGCAGAACAGAATCCATGAGGTGAAAGAAACAGGAATAGGGATCTTGGAGCATTGCCCAACTGAACAGGTATGACTTGGGTCCACTAGTGGTAAACCACCTCATAAGATCTGATCACCTACTAAGTAAGGGTCTCTGAGTACCCACCAAACAAAATTGGAGCCAAAAAAGACCCAGGGAGTTGCTCAAGTAGTCTTTGAGGTCAGCAAGCAGAGGGGAAACCGTAACTCCTTTGGGTTTGAAATTTTTGGAATTGTGGCAGTATAGAAATATTGTTATGACCATCTCTGTGTGAAAGTATATAAAAGTGTGTGACCAATGCAAAATGGATCATGGGAGGCACACAAGGTCAACTTTCTCCTTTAGCGTACAAATTAAGAACTTTAAAAAAGATTTTAATGGTGACTATGGATTAAAGATCACCCAATAAAAGTTACATACTCTCTGTGAATTAAAATGGCCACCCTTTAATGTAAAATGGCCATCATTATCCGGGGCTCTCAAAAGGGGGACCCAAAGTGGGGGAAACAATGTTTTAAACTCTTAGATACATATGTAAATGTTTATAAAGCTTTGTGTGGCTCCATGACTTTGTGCTACAAAGTCTGAGGAAGTTTTAACTTGCAATTTCTTCAGGTTTAATTCATAATCTAAAAATCTATGGTAGGCTATATTTTAATTTCTGAGAAGTTAAATATATAACAGATAATAAAGATCTATAGCTATTTTCTCCTAGCAGTGGAGATCTACTACCTATTAAAAAGCTACAAAATTGAGGCTGGAGTAGTGGCTTGGTTACAGTGCTTGCCTGGCACACATGAGGACATGGGTTCAAACCCCAGCACCATGTACACAATAGGTGTAGAAGCAACAAAAGTCACATGAAAAACTAAGTAAAATTGATTCTTTCTCTCTCTCACTATCCCTCTCTCCAAAAAAAAAAAAAAAAAGCTACAAAATATGTTTTCTGTATGTTTTATGTTGTGTACATACCAACTGGCTTGTAGATAAATGAGTATTCATAAATTTAATAAATGGATCCAAATGCCTTCGGTTCACATGACTTAAATAAAACTTTAACAAAAAGGGGTCATCTAGGGCTGGAGCGGTGGCTCAGTGGTTTCAGTGCTTGCCTGGCAAGCACGAGGACCCGGGTTCAAACCCCAGCACCACATACACAACTAAGTGTTGGAGCAACTAAGGCCATGTGAAAAACTAAATAAAGTTGTTTCTCTCTTTCTCTGTCTCTCTCACTGTCCCTCACTCTTTAAAAAAAAAAAAAGATATTTTTTTAAAAAAAGGGGGTCATCTAAATTGGTAAAAGTAAAAGTATCTTTAAAGTTCCTAACTCATATGGCCATATTACTAAAGTTTGTCCTTGCTCTAAGTACTTAAGGGGGCAAGGGGAATGCATCCATTTTCAACAAGCCTCAATGGCAAAACAACAGCAAAGGCCACATTTGAAACATGAAATGGACCACTGTTTTGGCTAGCCAGTTAAAGTGTTGGTATAAAATGTTTAAAAAGTAATTTTCATTGCTTCTAGGATTTTTGTTCAACATGAAAAATATGACTTGCACTATATATATATGACCTGCCTGATATCTTGATTTTCATGGGTAACCTAAAGTTAACAGTTAAAAATGTGTAAATTAGATTTAACATATATAAGATTGATCTTAATAAATGTGTCTGTTAAAGGATACATTTGATTAATTTGCTAACAGATCAGTTGCTAAATATAAACTCTAATACTGTTGACTGTTTTTAAAGAGAGAATCCATTTTATTTATTTTTTTCATCTGGCCTTTGTTTCTTGGACACTGTAGTTGTATATTTGGTGTTGGGGTTTGAACCTGAGTCCTTGCACATACCACACAAGTTCTCCAACCACTAAGCAACTGCTCCAGACCTTCACTCTTGACTTATCAAATTTTATAAGGTAAAGCATATTTGGGTTTATTAAATATGTTTTTATAAATTGATAAATGCAAAAGGTTTAAGATTTCTTTGTTTCTGGGTCTTCACTGAAAGCAAGATAACTGAAAATTAGAATTCTAACATATAAACAATATGCAGAGAGCACAAAAAGTTTCAGCTGTGTTTCAATTAAAGTACTATATTTGATCTTATTAAGAAGAGTAATTAAAAACTTCAGAAGTATTTTAAGTATTGATTCAAAATATAAAGAGTAAGCAACTCAAAAGGAGATATTAAAAAGTTATAGTTACTAAGTATATATACATTGGTTATTGATGGTTGGATAATGTTTCCCCCTCAATTGTATCTCTATATACATCTAATAAAAAAAGTTATAGTTATGAACATATATCTCAATATAAAAATTTTTAAAATGTTTCTAGATAAAAAAGTATTTTATATGGTAAGATAAACAAGCCATAAAATGCCTAAGTAAATTATAAAAGATTGCAGAGGTAAATCTCAAGAGCCTATGTGTAATTAAGTTGGCTGTAATTAGTACAATCAATTAATACTTTTTAAGATTTCTCCTAAGGTCTAATATAAATGTACTACTATAAATCAAAACATAATTCTCTATATTTTAAGTTAGTAAGAGTCTCTTAAAACATTGATCTGATCTTGTCTGTCAAGACAATTCCTGATGTCTGCTAGATTTTACTATATAGGAAAACTGGTCCTAAAAAAAATTAAGGTTTATATTTATTTTAAAGTCTTAAATGGTTACTTCACAACTGGTTAGATAAGCAGCTGTTATTTCAGGGTCTTACACTGTAACTGACATCCTAAATATATATGACCAAAAAATAAATATATATATGCATATATATATATATGCATATAAACAAACTACATTTATATGAGCCTTGTCTAAGTATTATATATAAATTTATAAAAGTTTATGTAAGCTTACTGACAAGGTTACAAATACATATTCTTTTCTTATACCGTAGCTGATATAAAAAACCATATGGTCATTTAAAGATCTGGCTTATCTCTCTTTACTTTGACTAAGTCTATTTCTGATCATTAATATTGTTTCCTACATGTATAAGATTTAAAGCTAACCTTTGATTTTTGTAGTACTGTTAACCCATACAGACCTTTGATTATTATTATCATACACTATGGGTTCTAAATTTTAAGTTAAAGGTTAAACTCAGTTAATATGAGAACATCTGTGTAATAGTGACATTAACCATTACTGATTTTTTCATACATTGAATGCATTCATGTTCTTCAAATATACAAGCCTTTTCAATATAAAGCTTAGGAAAACACTTTACCAAGCCAATGTTCTCTAAACTAACATTGTATGTAATAATAATCTCTTTCAGACTTATATTAAAATAATAAGTCTACCTTTTGGAGGGCTTTGAGATGAAGTGTAAGCTTGTTTATTTGGGATCTCTCTTCATTTTTAATGTGGGCACTCAATGCTATGAATTTTCCCCTTAGGAAAGCTTTCATGCTGTCCCAAAGGTTCCGATATGTTGTGTCTTCATTTTTGTTCTCTTCCAGGAATTTGTGGATTACTTCTTTCATGTCTTCTTGGACCCATTCTTCATTTAATAGGGTATTATTCAATCTCCAATAATATGTGTGTTTTCTGTTATGATTATCGCTGTTGATTGCTAGGGTTATAGCATTGTGGTCTGAGAGGACACACGGGATAATGTCAACTTTCTTGTATTTGCTGAGATTATCTTTATGAACCAGTATATGATCTATTTTGGAAAAGGATCCATGTGCTGCAGAGAAGAAGGTGTATTC
>PVKS010027440.1:0-27504 GCA_004027875.1 Aplodontia rufa
AAGCTCAAAAAGTAGGTAAAGTTCTTATATTATTGCTCCCTGTTTTGCAGCTTTAAATTAATGCTAGTCCCAAGTAAAAATATGTGTCAAAAAAGTATTCCCACAATCAAGGGGGCATTGATTTTATACATAGTAAAGAAATCCCATGATAAATAGTTAATTGTGGTAAACTTGGCAGCCACAAGCAGTGGCGCAGTGAGAACACAGACTCTTGTCTGGAAAGTTTCAGAATGTAAATGATTAATAATGTTTGTTTGCTACCCAATACCTTAGAGAAAGCAGCCTCGCACCATGAAGGAGAGGAAGTGCTCACAGAGAGAAAGGAGCAAGGAATGGAGAGAAAGGAAGGACTAAAAACCCAAACACTGGGGCTGGAGAGGTAGCTCAGAGGTTATGGTGCTTGCCTGGCATGCATGAGGACACAAGTTTGAACCCCAGCACCACCTACACAACAAAGTATCCAAGCAATAAAAACCATATGAAAAAACTAAATAAAGATTGATTTTCTCTATCTCTCACTGTCCCTCTCTCTCTTAAAAATAAAATAAAATAAAATTCCAAACATTTGCAAATGTAAGAATTTCTGAAAGAGTCTGGGAGCTGGCAAATTCCTTCTAAGATGGGGCTTACCCTACAACATCCCTGGGATTTTCTAAGGCAATGACCAAACCCCTTCCATCCTTGGACAAGCTACATCTAACATAGAGTCCACCCTATGACTCAGAGTCAAGAAGAAAAGGAGGGCTCATCCTGGTTCTTTAGATTTTTTTCTGTGAACTTGAAATAATTACAGAGTCCTATGAACTTTTCAAATTTATTTAATTCCCTAAAATTATGTGTGTGTGTTTTGTTGTTGTTATTGTCCATGTATATTGGTCCTATGTTCTTTGTGGGTACCAAAATCTGCAGATGCCCAAGTCCCATAAAATGGTGCAGTATTTCCATATAATCTACAAGCATGCTCCATATTCTTTAAGTCATCTCTAGTTTACTTATAATATGTAATATAATGTAAACGACATGCAAATCATTGGTATTCTGTATTATTTGGAGAAAATGACAAGGAAACAAGTCTGTATGCATTCAGTACAGATGCAATTATTTTTTTCAAGTGTTTTTTTTTCTGGCCAAATATTTTATTTCATTTTTTATTAATTAAGAAATTTATTTGTTGGACAATCAAACATGCATCTAACAAAGCAATTATATAGATATATATTCTGAAATATATATATATATATTCTGAAATATATATATATTCTGAAATATATATATATATATATATATATACTGAAAATTAAATTTAGCCCCTAGAGCTCCCCTTATTACCCACCCTTATCCCCCCACCTTCCTTCCCAATGCATCTCTACGAATGCCTTAATGTGTGTCACAACCCCTTTTCAGGGTTTAAAACACGAGAATTGATCTCCTTTCACAATGGCCAGGGTCTAGCTCCAGCCTCCACAGATGAGTGAAGACATTGGACCCTTGGTTCTCTGGGTTAGGCTGACTTCACTCAGCGTAGTTTCTCCCCTAGCCAGCCATTTACCTTCAAAGGCTGCAATATCATTGTTTCTAATTGCTGAGTAGAATTCCATGGTATATATGTACCACAGTTTTTGGATCCATTCATCCAGTGAGGGGCATCTGGGTTGTTTCCATAATTCAGCTATTATAAATTGAGATGCTATGAACATAGATTTTGCTGTGTTGCTGTAATGTGCTGATTCCAACTCCCCTGGAAAAATACCCAGGAAAGAAATAACTGGATCATATGGTGGGTTCATCTCTAATTTTTTGAGGATTCTCCACACTGCTTTCCAGAGGGGCTATACCAGTCTGCAGTTCCACCAACAGAGTACTAGGGTGTTTTTAATCCTTATTTGGTTGACCCTGCAGATGCAGAAGCCACAGACTCAGGAGTTTGACCATACAGTACTCAATTCCTATAGGAAAAACCAGAATGACTCTTGAAATAAAATGGTTTGTTTGCTGATTCTGAGAGGCAACATAAAGGGCCAAGGAGATAATCCTGTACCCTGGTTTATATCTGGCCTGGTATATTAACTTCGTGTTACTGTATAACAAATTATCACAAATTTAAGTGGTTTAACATAGCATGAAGGGTTTATCTCTCATAGTTTCTGTGGTTCGAGAGTTTTAGCTGGCCCAAGAGTCTGAAAACAAGATATAGGTCATCTGCATCTTAAATGGAGGCTGAACCAAAAAACACCCACCTCCAAACTCCTTTAGATTGTTGGAAAATTTATTTTCTTGTAAGTGTAGGACTGAGGTCAACATTTCTTGCTAGGTTTTGGTTGGGGACTGCTTTCAGCAGCTGGTCTGTTCTCAGGGTTTCGCCATCTCTCTCTGTCCATAAGGAGTTTACAAAACGGCTGTTGGATGTTTTAAGACTAGTAGGAGAATTTATTTCTCCCCTTATGAAGGGCCCAGTCTTTTAAGACCTCCTTGATTAGGCCAGGCCCATGATAATAATATTTCTTGTGCTTGACTCAAAATCAACTAATCTGGGACCTTAATTGTATCTGAAAAATCCCTTCCCCTTTGTTATAGCCCATAACGCAAACACAGGAATAAAGAATGCAAACATCAGGAGCAGGAATTATGGGGCTCCTCTAAGAGTTCTTCCTAGCCCTTGTAGAACAAGGGCTCAGTCAGGAATTTTAGGTAGTGCCCTGAAAGTACATCCAGACACCTGATGAACACAAAGAGGAAGCATGGGAATTCAAGAAAGGAGGTGGCCTGGACCGAGACAAAAGACGAACCTGGAAACCGAGTCTGCCTTCCAAAGTTGTCCCTCCTATACAAGGAAGGCTTCCCTGGAGGCAGAGGGTAGGGGATCTCTAGAAAGAGTTGAATAACTATAGCTTCCAGACCAGGGTTGGCTGCTATCCCTGAATATTCCCACTAAGAAGTGGAACCATGTCACTGGCTGAGCTTGGAAGGGTAGGCTATTTCAACATGCATTGCAGCTCTGATCAGCTGGCAGAGTCTGCGTGTAGTGTGGTCCAGAGAAGAAATCTGAGAGTTCTGTGCTTGACTAGCAATGTCTGCTGTGCACTCTGGGTGGGTGACGGGCAGTACCTGGACCAGGTAGTGGCCATCACTAACTTAGACCACACATCATCTCAGTCTCAACGAAGACTAAATGACAGGCCAAGTGTTTCAGAATAGCCAATGAATAGGGAACAGATGGCCTTTGAAGATAGTTTTTTGTGCTCTCCATTTTACAAACTGCCTTTATTTCTACTTAAAAATCTCCCATGAGGGTGTCATTTACTCAAGCGCTCAATTCATGAATCGGGGAGTACCAGCTGAACATGCAAATGGAAAGACCTCAAGGAGTGGTGGATTCCTAAAACAGGAACCCCTCAGTGTTGGGAAATGGACTTATAAGACTGAACCACCTATGTCCCCCTTTAAGCTCTCCCAAGTGCTTTGCGTCTCATTTCCAAATGCCGCTCAGAATCCAGGGAAAGAGTTGTCCCGGTTGAAGGAAAGGCTGACTGAGTGCCAGTGTCCCATGCAGCAGAGGGAGAAGTTCAGGGTCATGCCTGTTTCGAGGTCTCGGCCAGCGCTCCACACTTTGATTCTACCACCGCTCCTGAGCGCTGTAACATTGGGAACATTGGCAGTGCTTGTCAAAGCCATTTCTGCTTTCGCATTCCTCAGGGCTTGGCAAGAAGTCACCTCCTTTTCACAACTTCTCGGCATTTTTTTTACATCTTGAAAATGCCCTCATGTTCATCACTTCTACAATAAACAAAAGCAAGAAAGCAAATGTATCTGCAGAGCAGTGCCATAGGAAGCTAAATTAAAATGCTAACGGGTGTGCAGGACAGAGAGAGAGTGGCACGCTGCTGAGAGTTAAAGGAACATGCATTCCATGCAGAAAGGCTGTGTGAGCCACAGTCTGTCCTACCCTGCCCCGAGTGAGGGGCCGGAGGCAGCTGAAGAAGTACAGAAGTGGAAAACGAGCTCTCAACGCCTTCTAGGCCCACTGCTGTTCCTTTCAACTCTAGCTTGGCTTTCCTTGGAAGGAGGTTTTGTGAAGTCTTAAAAAATGGCCCCTGGCAATGCTTTCTCACAGAAAATATCCCTTTCCTGGTCTTCCCGCTCCAATTGTTTATGTGATGGGGCTACTTTGATATACACAATAAGATGCAATTACCCGCTAGGGCTGAGCAAGGAGAGAATACACCACCAAGACGAACGGTGGAGCAAAACTAAGATCTCACCCTTAAAACACCACGCATAATGCACGCTTCTGATTTTCCCATCACTGTAGAGCCAAATTATTTAGTTTATAGATGTCAGATGCATTAGGGCAGATGCTCTCCCTTGGGTGTAGAACATAGGAACAATATACTGGTGAATCAATTTCCAAGATCTTTGGGAGGAAACTGAATTGAATCCAATGCATTCAAGGATGAATAACATCCCTAAGATTTGGAAATGAAACATGGATCCATTAAGAAGCTGGTACAGAAACGAAGAATAAGTTACATAAGGAATTCCAAATATCTCTCTTCACAGAAAGACTTGAGAGGTGTATTCAGGGAAAAGGTATTCATTCCTTATTGCTATTCCAAAATGCTTCTAAAATCAAACAGACATGCAAACACACAAAACTATACATTGTGCCATTGTGCGTTTGTTGAGCCCAAGCCAGAGCATGCAGTGATTCCTCGGTTGCCATGGCAGAGGGAATGGTTTCTGGGTTATGACAGTAGCTGCCATATGTTCAGATTCAAGTCAACTGATTCTATCGCAAATGAGGAGAGAGCAGAGTGAGCTGTGCGGCTCTCTCTCTAGCCCAAGGTTCCATATGGCATTGAATTGTCGGCTGAGCCTCTGCTCCGGGTGTGACCCTGAATCTATGCCATAGCCTTGACTTTTAAGCTAACGCATTTTCAAAAGACCTGCACAGAAGCCACCACCCAGGTGCCTCATGAACACCTAACCCAAATACAGTCCTCTGTAAGTTGAGAAAGGTCTTACATAGTGATTTTGGAAGATTTGTTGTCAAAAAGGGGCCCTTTCTTTAGGAGGGCATCCAGGGACACCTTTTTAGAGGGCTAGAATTGGAGACATGCAGAGGGAATGTGTGAATCTAGGGTGACAAACAGAATTAAGAAGTGTTTAATTGTAGGAGAGAAAATCCTGATGGGTTCTAGAGTTCAATGGTGAATGACACATTGGGGAGGACAGCATAAATGATGAGTTGGGCAACTGTTTTAGTTATCTTTTCTTGTTGCTATTACTTAAAGAAGACCTGACAAGAGTAATTTTGGGAGGTAAAGTTTATTTGGGGGGCTTGCGGTCCATAGGCAGCTGGCTCCATTGCTCAGGGCTCGAGGTGAGGCTGAGCATCATGGCAGAAGAGTGTGGTGGAGGGAAGTGGGTCAAGGCGTGGCTCCAGGAAGCAGAGAGAGACTCCACACCAGATACAAACTACATACCCCAAAGGCACGCCCCCAACAGCTCCCCTCCTCCAGCCACACCCTACCTGCCTTCAGCTACCATTGTTAATCCCTAGCTGAGGATCAGCTGACTGATTGGATTAAAGCCCTCATAACCCAGCTATTTCACCTCTGAGCCTTCCTGCATTGCCTTTCACACAGGAACTTTTGGGGATCATCTTATATATAATTCTCTCTCCCCATAAAGAATTCCGGACTGTTTCATGGTATGACTTCATGTGACAATATGTATGTGGCTCTATTGCCAATTAGGACTTTGCAACACTGACAGAGAAAGCATAAAGGGTTTATTCATTGAAATGGAAATACCCTCTGAGGTGCACGGAACAGGTCAGCCCTAAAAGAGGAAAGAGTTTGAGGTCTACCATGTGGCGAGTTTTTATATTTGGCTTGGGAACCTCCCTCCTCGTGTATGAGGTATTTGGGGACACTTACTGTGATTTCCAGCCTTAGCTTCATGAGCTTGTGACACTTTTGCACTTTGGAAATTTTTCTATCATAGACCTTATCAATTTTCTCCAAATTGTCTGAACACAAGAAGAAGGTTGTTGAGCTGTGTAATGGCCAGTTGGGTGCCAACCAGGACCAAATAATTTTCTCTCCCCACCTTCCTGACTCTTGTTTATTTAGCTCCCTACTGTACAATGAAGGTGTGTGTGTGTGTGTGTGTGTGTGTGTGTGTGTGTGTTATTCGTTCTTTAGTAAATTGTATTTCACAGTATAAAAATTAAAGTTTAGGGGCTGGAGCTGTGGTTCAGAGCTTATGGTGCTTTCCTGGCATGCGCAAGTATGCGGGTTCAAACCCCAGCACCACGTACACAACAAAGTGTTAGAGCAATGAAGGTCACATGAAAAACTAAACAAAAATGGCTTTTCTCTCCTCTCTCTCTCTCTCTTTCTCTTTCTTAAAAAAAAAGAAGTTTAAAGAAAAATCAGTATCCAACAGGGCCCTTCAGTAAAAAGACACATTGTTTGTTTTTGTGCGTGCTTTATCCAAAAGTGCAGGATATCGTTGCAACGAATCTCAGTAGCCAGCTAGAAATCTACTTTCCATTCATCTATTTCAACCATTCTCAGAGCTCCTTGCATTGTCTATCGAATGACTTTTTGGAATACAGCGTTTCACAGAGGTACAGGTAAAGAGAAATTGTAGAGAGATCCAAAGAAAAGTTCAGACAGGTACAGTTGCTATCCTTCCTCTCCAAGGGGGCAGGAACTCTGGAGGAGAAGATCCTCATCAAACTGTGTGTTTCCTCTGATGAGCTCTTGTTATGATAATTATTATCACTCTGGAGATGTTGATAATTATATTTAGACAGTTTTTAAAGCAATATTGTATAATATTTTCCCCCATTTAACAGCAGCGTCAGAGCTGATGAATACTCTGCCAGATGAAATGCAGACCTGCTAGTTTGTCCACAAAGTGTTCCCATCAACCGTGTAAGTGAGTTTTATAATGTATACACTATATTAGGGGGAAACACACTCTTTTGGAAAGGACCGATTCTTGGCGCATAATCAGTTCCCATTGAATTTAAATGACTTTTGGTCCAACACCGATGCTGATAAAATACTTTCAAATGTACAGAATATTAACCAAATGTTTATATTAAACAACTCCTTTCAGGTGAAAATGTGCTCGGTGAAGCGTAGCTCCCTGGAGGAAGCTAGTGAATATTAATGTTCAACAGATCATAAGGTGCTACAAGTCCTCCAGTGAAGGAGGCCAAGGGGGAGATAACATGGCAAGGATGGCGGAAAGGTCCTGCCAGGGGAAGGAGCAATCATAATGGACATAAGTCATTGAGATGGAAATGGAGTTTGAAATACATGGAATCTCTGGGATGCCAGGAACTAGGAAGCAGATACAGGCTGGGGAGGAAGAACACCAGGCTCTGGTCTCTGTCCCAGTCTCCTCCACCCTGCAGAGGAGGCTGGCTTCAGACCTGCCTGGGGCCCTACCATCAGAGAGATTCACAGGTCGCGTCTCATAATGAATACCAGCCAATCGCCAGTTAATCATGAGCCTTGATTCAGGGTAAGTGAAGGCTGTTTATCATGAGAAGCGTTTGGACTTATATTAAGAATTACAGTATTTCAAATCCACCAAAGCACACTGGCCATTTCCAATTATCATTGTTTATCTGCAGGTTTCAGGAAATATACAAACAGGCAATTCACAATGCACATGCACATATTTCATGATGAAGACAGCTTTTATTACCAAACTGGAGGTCAAAGTGAGAATTCTTTGCATATCTGTGCGTAAGGGAAAGGCCAGATTGGAGAGCATGACGTCCAGGGGCAATGTCTGGCCCAGAATATGCCAATGCTAGGAGCTGGGTCAGCTAGTTCCCTCTCTAGACTTCTAGTCCTCCATCCATAAAATGAGGCTGTAACATTTCAGATAGTCATTGTGAACTGCATTAATCCACTTAGAACACCTTGCTACATAAGCATAAAGTATGATTTTTTAAAAATCTAGTGTTGATGTTTTAGAATCCAATACATAGTCAATTTTTCTGTATGATTATAGTCTAATTATATTTTTATTAGCTACCTTTTAAATAAGTAAGGCCAAATCTCAGATTCAGTTGAGTCTAGAATGAATAATGGTGTAGAGAAACAGATGACAGTATTCCCATTTCACAGATTGAGGAACTTCAGGCTTGCAACTTCTCTCCCTAGAAGTCTTTGTGTCCATTTCATGGTTTTAGGGACAGGTGTCTAAATTATCCTGAAGTATTGGCTAATTTTCTAACATCTTTTTCCAGGAATGAGGAATATAGAATTTCCTCGAATATTTAATTTAAATCTTCTTCTAATGGCATCTTACATTGCTGAAGACTCATAAACTTGCAGATTTAAACCCCACAGGAGGCTGTCCCCATTGCTTGTTATTGATAAAGTGGTGGCTGGGTCCCTGGAGAGGGTAAATGACTAGCTCAATATCAACACAGCTAATGCCTGAACGAGCCAGGATTTCAATCACATTCCAGTGTCTTCCCCACCATGTTTAAGTCCCTTTGGGCTTGATGTCAGTTGGGGGTTTATCAGTCATCCACCATGCCTTCACCCTTTGCTTGGCCACAAGGCAGACAGGACAGCATTCAATAATACTGTTTAACACTGTGAGGGCTGCAGTAAGATCTTTCTTACTTCTCCAAGAGCTTAGAGGGTGGTTGAGAAAAAACATTCACAGTTCCATAATTAAATCACTGTAAGAAATAATGTAAACACTTACCAGGCCAAATAGATGACAGCCAAACTTTCAGGAGTAGACCAGTGAATGTTTTGAAAAACAATCTCATAAGAGGGGCCATGCATAAGTAGGTAAATAAATGAAGACTTCATGATCAAATAAGTTTGGGTTATGCTGCACATTATCAGGACATGAGACACTAATAGATTAAGTGATCTGAGACCTCCCACAATAAAGGAACCTATTGAATTCTTTCCAATTTTATGTTTTGTAGAGTCATTTGGACTTGCAGCCTTTTCAAGACTTTCCATAGGCGTGGTCATTCCTATTTCATCTACTGAAACCTAAACTCCAGCCACACTTGTGACTACTCTGGCATCGCATCTTTGATGTCCTAGTCACCTTTCAATCCCTGACTCCTAACACAGAAGCTGGGATATGGTCCCATACCTTTGCTGTTGAATTAATGCATAATGTTCCAGATGCTGTGAGTGAGCAAAGGACCACTATGCCACATGCTTTGCTCTCTAGGACAGAGTTCTAGAATTTATCCACCTGGGGACGTTGTTAAAACAAGTTCCTTACAGAAAATTTCTGGGACAGGTCCTGATACTCCGATTTTCTAACAATCATCCTGATTCAACCAATGTCACTGACCCCAGGACCACATAAGAAGCTAGAAGCTCTCAAGCAGGCAAGAGGTGGAGAACTTGAAAAACACATGGTACTTGTCATCATAGCTGAGGAGCACAGTGCTTTGGGAAGAGCAGGGAGGACGTGATTTAATCTTCCTCGACAGCCAGGGAAGCGGTGCCGAAGTGTCTTGTGCATGTTCTGGGGTGGGGCCGTTTGAGATGAACTTAGAAAAGAGAGTAGCATTTTCCCAGGTAGATGAAGGAAGGACACATGGGTTGGGCAAAAGCTGAGCAAAGCACAGTGTTCCCCGTGTTTGGGGAGCAATGAGGCGGGAACATAGTACCGATGGGTACAGGTGGATGTGGAGAAGACAGCAGGAATGAAATGCAGAATGGACATCAGGCTGCACAGTGAGAGGCATCCTGAAAGTCCAGAGGCTTAATGGCGGGAATCCAGCTGGTGGTAGGAGAGCTGGGCAGATGGGTGGAGGCCTTCATGCCACCCTTTCATTAAGCCATGCAGCCAACATGGATCCTGTCTGCTCCTGCGTTCAGCCTCATTAATGGGATGTCAGAGGGGTTTTCCAAATCCCCTGAATGATAAGGCATCACCCATCCTTTCCACTGCTTAGAAATAATACTGCTTTTAAAAAGCACTTAGCATTTCAAGGGTTCTTTTACAGGCATCTGCACAAAACTATGAAGCCACAAACTTTATTTAGCATTATAGACAGACTACTACTGCTCACAGGGTTGTATTCTTCCATTCTGGTTCAGATCTCAGCCCAGCTGTTCCAAATGCTTTTATTTTAGAAACTGAAAAATCAGGGCTATTAATAGCATCAGGCACCTAATTTAAATCTGCTAATGTGCTGACACTTGGCTGCACACTTCAGCACAGATGCCCACATGTAGTATGTGTATTTATTTCTGTACAAATGTGTACATGCATATGTATAAATAACAGCAAATACTATGAAGTCAACACTTAATATTTCACAGGGCCACCTGGGAGCTATCCTCTGCCTCATAAATGATAAATGGGGCACTCTCTGATATGTGAAAATTATTTACTCCTGAAGGTTCAATGGTCAGTGTAATTAAAATATCAGGAAATTCGAGGTACACATGTTCCTTTGTCAGGGTGAAAGAGAGACCCATCAAAACCCATAAATTCCAGCTAAACTTTTCTTGGTTTTCCTCTTTACTTTATACTACAGGCTACTCACTATTGACTATATATATCCCACAATTTCCATCTTCCTGCTTATATTGTCCTTGTGTGAATGACAAGGCTTAGGGATTTGGAATTAGCTTTGGGTCCAAGTTACAAGTCTGCCCTTTTCTAATTTGGAGCAAATGACTCACTAAACTAAGCCTGTACTCCCATATTTCTAAAAGAGATTGCCACTATATTTCCATCAGAAGACTTCAGTGCCAACCAAATGAGATAATACAAATGAACACATAGAACAATGTGGAAATCTAATCCATGGTGATAGAAATCAGATCAGTGGTTGCCTGAAGTGTAGGGTTATGGGGTATTGCTTAGATGAAGGTATAAGGAAATATCATATAGAAATAAATATTTCGTATAATGTAAAAGGAGTGTTGGTTTCAGCAGTGTAATTTCCTTATCTAATAAATGGGAATGATCACTACTAATTCTATCATCTTCATATCTAAAACTGTATTTTTCAAAATTTAGTTCAGACACCATCTCCTCTGTGTTGCTCTCGTGGTTTCCCCACACAGAGCAGATATTTTTTCCTTGAGGTTATTCTTATTTTGTACTTCTAAGATATGTACAGTCTTCCTGGTTTGAAGGTCTAGCTATTTGCATCGATCTCTCATCTCTATTAATTAGCAGCCCCTTGATGAGGCCTCTCTGGTCTTGAAATGCTTCAAAGTGTCTAGTCAAGATCTGTGCATTCTTCATTCTTCCTGTAAATCATTGTAGAAAGGGTGAACTCAATGTGAACCTACTTGTGGAACACAGAGAGTGTTTTGAACACTTCTCTAGGAACTCAGTACATCCAAAGACCTTCAAGGGTTTCATAATCAGTTTTGTCTTGGCTTGGGCTATTGCTTCCAAGTATATTGCATCTGTTACCTTAATTCAGTCATAAAATTCTGGGCTACATTTTATAACATATACATGCACACATGTTTGTGTGTGTGTGTGTGTGTGTGTGTGTGTGTGTGTGTGTATGTGTGAAAAATAGATTGTACTACAGATGTAGGGAGCAGTGTTATGACCTTATTACACTGATGCCACAGCATGACCAAGATCGGCAAAAAATCCAGTCTGTTCTTACACATCCTTCCTGACACTGTCACCAAAAGACCTATCCTATCTCTCCTTCACCTGTATAGTGTCCAGTCTTCCCCCAATACCTTGTCTCGTCTCTGCTGTTTCTTGTCTTTCCTCCTCCCTCTCAGGAACAGACACAAATATCTTTATTTATCTCTTCATTTATCTCAGCCATTATTTTGTTTCTGCTTAAATCTTAGCCCACTCCCTCCCATCCCTTCAGAGTCTCATCTTGAGCCCAAACCTTTATCAATGCTGTTCCTACACAAAGCACCTTACTCGCCCAAAACTAATTCTGGTGATAGTTGTGAAGATATTTTCACTTCTGTTACCGAATGCCAAATAGAAGCAAAGAGAGAAGAAAGTAGGAGATGAGGGCAAGAGTGAGGACTCCTTTAGAACAGACAGCAGTAAGGGAATGACGGCTGATGATTCCACCCTTGAACGATGCACCTTACCCACCAGAAGTGCCACCTGAAGGGGCAAACATGGGGCTCTTGGAATAGAAGTAAGCTGGGTTGTTATGAATTATTTTTTTATTTTGTAATAAAAAGATTCTCTTTGAAGACTTTTATGAAATGACTGAGACTTCCGTCATGTTCGAGGAAAGAAAAGAGGAACCAATATGTGTGACAGGAAGGATTTGTCTAGAGTACATAGGAAGGAATGGTAGTTTAGTCACATCCCAAAGATCTGCAGATTGGGTTTAGTAGTATGAATAGTGTACTGGTTGTTATGGGTTGGATCCAGAATGTAAACAAAGTCTCATGTGTTCCGAGGTGGGGCTTTTGAGATGCGATTGGATCACGAGGACTTTGATCTCTTAAATAGATTAATCTATCAAAGATTAACTTGGAATTCTTGGAGGTGGGACTTAGTTGGAGGAAGTAGAGGTCGTTAGGGATATTTGGGACATGCCTTGGAAGGGTATTTCTTCTCTCTAGCTCCTTCTCTCTCTCTCTCTCTCCCTCTCTCTCACCCCCCTTCCTGGCTGAGATGAAGACAGCCTCTTTCCTCTACCATGCCTTTCCACCATGATGTTTCTGCCTCAGAGCCAGCTGACCACTGACGAACCTTCTCACATCACAAGCCAAAATAAACCATTCCTCCTTTAAGTTGTTATTGTCGGATATTTTGGTCACAGCAATAAAAGGTTGCCTAACAACTGATTGTAAGGAATGTTCACTGGAGAATTCGCTCCCCTCTTCTTTAAACTGAGTGGGTACAAAAGCATCCACTTCTAGTAAAGGCCGGTAAATAAATCTGTCTACTCTATCCTGGGTAATTCCATTGAATTTAATTTATTACCTTGTTGACTCAATCCATAATATTGAGCACATACTATGTTCCTGAAACTACAGGAAGGTAGAATGTTATTTGGAAGTGAAACAAACTTAAAGACCAGTGGTTCTCAACCTGGACAGCACATTACAATCACCTGGGGGAGCTTTGTGTCCTTAATTCCCAAGCCACACTTCAGGTCAATTAATCAGATGCTGTGAGTGGTACTTAGCTATGAGTACATTTTTGTAATGTTATCCAGGATTGAGAAAAAAAAACTTAAAAATAAGTTAAAGGATAACCACATAGCCTTTCAAAGTCATGCCGGAGCCTTGTCTAACAGATTCACCCAAAGGTTGTCTAATACTTTAAGGTGATGCGCCCTAATTTAAGTTACTACTTACCAGGGTATCTCACAACTCTGTAAAGGTAGATGTTGCCTTGTAAAACTGTGATTCTCAAACTTCAGTGTATTACAGAAATCCAAAGAAAGATTTTAAAAGATATAGAATCCCAAGCTCATTAAAGGAGAAGAGGGCTTGGGCTTTTGTAATTTTAACAAGTTGCAGGCAGTTCTGACACACACACTCAAGATTGATGACTGTATTGTAAATGTCTGATATCAATGCAGTAAATCCTTATCCAATAATGATGCAAATATCATATTCTTCCAGTAGAGATGCTAATAATTTGTCTAGTTCCAAGACTGCAGGGGCTTTTTTGCCCCCAGAACATTAACCAGGTTTGTGTCTGAACTAGGAGTTTTATTCTAGCCTTCTTTCACTACTGATATCTGCTTGGTCTTTCTAATTCTCTTTGAAGCAGTTTAAATTCGTCCTGCTGGTTTCCTCATAAATGGATCAAACAAGCCTTTGGCAATGCTCACTATACATTTGTATCAGATTCAAATTCTCAACTTTTGAAAATTATACTTTGACACCAGGTGATACCAAGGTGCATCCAAGATTAAGATTCACTGCTATAGAGTGAAGCCAAAATCCTCGGAGGCTTCCAACCTTGTCATTCTTGTGGACTATTATGAGTCACACCTGATAATAATGAAAGTTAGCATTCATCGAGTGTTTACTATTGCCCATCACTATTCTAAGAGCGTCACATGCATTATTAACTCTTTAATCATAGCACAGCCCTTTAAGTCTGATACTCTCATCTTCATCCCAATTGTACAGATGAAAGAATCAAAGCATAGAAAGTTACAGCAGCTTATCTATATTCACGTAGGGAGTGAATGACAGAACTTGAACTCACACCTAGGGAACTGCCTAGGTCCTTCATGTCCAAGGAATGCCACTCTTTGGGAATGGGGAATATCCACCTTGATGGTTATTTACTTAGATTCATTAGAGCTAACATCTGGATAATTGAATTATTTTTAAAAATCAAGTCAAGCCAAAAATTCATAGTCTGGCTAGAACAGTGACTCAGCAATTGGCGTTCTTGCCTGGCATGTGCAAGGACCCAGGTTGGAATCTCAGCACCACATACATAACTAAGTGTAGGAGAAACAAAAGCCAAATGAAAAATTAAATAAAATTGATTCTTTCTTTCTCTCTCCAGCTCTCTCTCTCTCTCTTAAAAAAATTCATAGTCTCACAATTGCTTTTTGGCAAGGTTGCAATATATTATCTTATTCTTTCCCAGACACCATATTAGGAATTATTGTCACAAGCACTGGTGACTAACATCTCACCATGAGAGTTTTGAAATAACTCAGAGTGTAGGCCCAGTAGAAACCTTAATTGGCATCTAAGAGGAGACATTCAATATTGTGTAGAAACTTGAAACTCTTGTCGTGTAGTTCTATGGATTCCCAAAGTGCAAAATGAAAAAACATAAAAATAAAAGAGAGACGTATTTTACATTTCCTCCTAATTTAAAATCATACCCAAATCGACATTTGGGCAGGTCCATCAAAGAGCACTTGGTGAGAAATCATCTGTACACTAAGTACTTTTTATACCATGAGCAAAGGTCTGAATTGTAAGTAATATTGGCAAGAACAAGCTATAACTTAAGATGCAAATCCAAATCGAGTGTGCGATGTTCTGGCTTCAAGCCTGGTAATTGAATTTCCAGTTTATTATCCTTAATGTTTTTTAATGTGAGTTTGCAATTCAAGGCAAAATGGAAAGCTGCTCCTCCAAATCTTTTCCCTGTAGCGTTTCCAGGAACAATCTCTTTTCAGAGTCAAGAAATGGTTTTGGGTCAGGAGTGCACTTTAACTTTTTCTAACTCTAGAAAAGTCTGTTCCAGGGAGGCACAACATGGGGAGTCACTAAAGTGGAGACCAGGGATTTCTGGAATCCAAACTCAGCAGTGAAGTGTCTTATAGAAATGAGAACGCTAAATACTATAAGCTGGCTAAGAAGCCATGTGTGAGCTGGGAGTTCTAAGAGATGTAGCCTTGACATTCAGGGCCATAAATGTAGATGAGAAATGTGTTTCAAATGAAACTGGCTGGTTCTGACATATTTGGATTATACCCCTAACAGTAAAACCTTTGTTGTAATAGCTAGACCATTCTAAAAGCACACTCTTATATTTATTTTTCCTAAAATTAGCCCTGAAATGAGGCTCAGAACTAAATCACTTGAAATAGGTTTCTTAATGAACAAAGGGGTTTAAAGGTGTTAGCCATCTCATTGTGATAATAATAAGGATAATAATAATAGCAAAAACCATAACTATAAACATAACTTAATGAGAGTTTGTGATGTTGCAAGCCGTACCCATCTTTATGCATTATTTATTATGTCTTATTATTATTATTATGCATTATTTATTATATAATTTAACTCTCATCATAGCCTTAAAAATTAGGTTATTGCTCCCAATTTCATACAGGGAAACTGAGGTTCAAAAAGTGCAAGTAATTTTCCCAGGGTGACATAACTACAATAAGGGCTTAGCTATGATGCAAACACAAATCTATATGCTCCAAATCTTACACTTTGTGTAGTACGCATTGTGGTATGGTGTCAGTGTGTGTGTGTACGTGTATGTATGTGTGGGGTGCATTTCTCCTGAATTTATGGAACAACCCCACATGCATTGACCCTTGCTTTTTTCATGTATTATATCTTGATGCTTTTTATCTATACTTTTCAATAATCACTTAATATTTCATTAAATATGTTCCCAAATATGTTCCTTTAGATTATAACATTTTTTGTAATTAAACACTTTAGTAGCAATGAAGATTTTTATACATGTGTTTTGGTAAAAGAGTTCACATTTCTTATAAAAGTTGTCCAGGTGTTTCCTCTCAAGGGCCTGCGTTCACTCTCCATCCCACAAGTGGACCATGAGTAGGACCTTTTCATAGACCACATACTTTCATATCCGTGTCACTGGATCCGCCTGCCAACGTGACAAAGTAGGTATGGTTTGGATGCTATGCCCTCTTCTAGCCAAGAGTCAAGGCTGGAACGCACATGCTCTTATTTCAAGTACAAAACCCTTTCTTGGAACAAATTATACTTTAAAGCTATGAAGATAAATAAAAGATCAGCACCCCTTGTTTTACCTCTGATGGATGAAGAGAACAAACACAACTGGGGTTTTGTGGTTCAGAGCTCTGGACTAAGGCTTTAACCAAGTTTGGAACCCACTAAAACACCACTTATTTTGTTTGGGATCAAGCCATGACCTTCTGTTGTTCAAAGACATTTTCCTTTGTAATAATTCCATGGAAAGAAAGCAACTTGAAAGTTGTATTTATTAAAAAGCCCAAAGGCATTTGAACGTCAATTTACATTTTATTTTTTATAGTAAAAAAGTAAAGTGTAAATGAATGTCAAACATGTGGCTTACTTTTTTTAAAAAAAAATCTATTGGGCTTTAAAAACTAATGAAAATACTTAAGAAGAAACATTCCACGATATGGTAAATTTAAGTGAGGTAGGACATTTAAAGCAGGTCGACAGGGCAGGTTGAGTCTTATGGAGTCCTGCAGAGAAAACAAGATTTTTGAAAAGAGGTTATTAGTTCACTGGTCCCAGGATCCACCACTATGTGGACACGTGACTTGAGGGGCTGTGAGACACCTCCAAGTTAAGGATCGTTCACCATTACTCCCCACTCATTTAATGAGCGCCTACTCTCTGCTGGGAATTAGAGATGTGAAAGCAAAGAAGAGAGCCATCTTGTCAATTCCTACTGAGGACATTAAATATGGAAAAAGGCAACAGCATTAGAATGAGATCACCTAGTGTCAGGACAGTACAAAGACAGACATCCAGCCTCCCTGGGTGGGGAAGGTAGAGGGAAGACATCCCAATGGAGGGTTCTTCTCAGGGACCTGGAGGATGCAAAGGAAATTAGCTGAGTAGAGTTTGCTAAGGACATTGTGGCACAGAGAGTGCCATGTGCAAGGGAAGGGGCATGGAAGCTCAGCTTTGCAGAGACAGCTGGTAGTTTCACATGGCTGCAAGGCAGAAAGGACTGAGGTGGAAAGAACAGTTTATGTCAAGACTGGAGGGGCAAATAGGTGCGAGGCACGTTTAGTTCTTGCGCCTATGTTGGGAGGAGGGTCCATGGGGGTTTCAAGAACGACTTTGTTTTAGAAAGGTTATTTTGTACTGTGGGAGGAAAGCAGATTGGAGAAGGGGAGAACTGGGGACAGGGAGATCAGTTAGAATGTTGTTGCTGAAATTTCATGAGAAACGATGAAGTCCCAGACTAAGGGATTAAGCCATGGGGTAGACTGAGGTGGATGTATGAAAAAGGTGAATGCATTGATCACCTTCCTGTGCTCAAGGGTAACAGAAGAGTCCTGGTGTCCCCTGAGTTTTTGACTCAAGGTGGAAAGTTCCGCCTCAGGGCTGGGTGCTTAGATGACAGTTGGATCAGAGGCATTGCAGCTGGTGGAAAGGGGAACTGACTTAAATTCATTAAATGTGCTTCTAAACAGGATTAGAAGGCAGTAGAAATAAGACATATTAATGACCATCCCATAAAACGTAAAGGAATTTGATAATCTTTTAAGACCAAGTGTTAAGGACTCCCAGAAGATTCTACAATATAAAAGGAATTTCTCACAAAAATTAAATAAGACAATATAACACCCCAGAGAAGACATGAGGAAATGGAAACTCATACTTAACAGCTGGCAGAAATGTATATTGGACCAATCCAGAGAGTTGGCTTTTCTATGTGAACCCTAAAGGAACACTGATGTGCACACCCCGCACATGAATGTTTACCAAACCACTGCAGCTTTAAAAAAATCAGATGTAGTTTAAATGTATATTAAAAGTTTAGTAGGGAAATGAATTGAATGTTATTCTAATATTTAATCCTATTCTTCTAGGTTTAAATTTATAAAAATGGATACATCTCAAAAACATAGTTTTAAATTAAAAATGCCCATACCTATGGACATCTACTTCAGAAAGTCAAAGATGGGTGTAGAATGGTTTTATAATAACTAATTTATTAAAGTGTTTAGTTTCTCAATCTTTCAATTTGATGTCTGTGAAATGGAGCATGTCCCCATGCATGGCAGGATGTTTAGCAGTTTCCATGGCCTCTGCCCAATAGATGCCAGTAGCATCTACTTCCAGACAGGTGTGGTGCCACATGCCTGTAATCCCAGGGCTTTGGACACTTAGGTAGGAGGAACTCAAGTGCAAAGCCAGCCTCAGCAACTTAGCGAGGCCCTAAGCAACTTAGTGAGACAACAACTCAAAATTTAAAAGATAAAATTAATTAAAATGGGTTGGAGATGTGACTCAATGATAAAGAGCCCCTGGATTCAATCCCTGCTAATAAAAAATAAACAAACAGGTAAATAAATAAATATATTTTCTAGACATATGGGCCTGATGACTTATACCTGCAATCCCAGCAACTCGGAAGCAGGAAGATCACAAGTTCAAAGTCAGTCTCAGCAACTTCACAAGTCCCTAAGCCACTTAGTGAGACTCTATCTCAAAAACTAAAAAGGGCTGGGGATGTGGCTCAGTGGTTAAACACCACTGGCTTTAATTCCTGGTACCAAAAGAAAAAAAAAAAAACATTCTTTAGATGTTGCCAAAGTCTGGGGACACAGTCACCTTGGTAGAGAACCACTGGCTTAATAGACTGGCTTTCTCATATTTTTCTTCTGCTGTTCTTACTGGAAATATTTTTATAATCAAAAGGTGGAGGGCAGTAAAGAAAAGAACTCTCCTGCTACTGTGTCAATCAGCCATAGGATGTGCTGGCACTCAGACATTAAGATGAATGGAATAGGCCCTTTATCCCCAAGAACTCCATGTTTACTCGGGTTATGTCGGGTGGAGGTAAGAATCCTGGGGTAGGACAGATGACAGTCTAAGGTCAGATCTAAGACAGATTTTGGGCAGCTCAGATCTAAGAGCAAATCTTGTCGCTGCTATGCATTAACTGTGGAAATCTCAGTGTTCTCATATCTAACATAAAGGCTTTTCTTAAGGTAAGGTTTTACCTCCTGGATCTCCATTTGAATCACAGTAAACATGAAGCAAGGAGTAGCTATTTTAGCACTTGATTATTTGAACATAATAATGAATCATGTAACACAGTGTTTTTGATACCCTATCTCCTCCTTAGTGACCTCACATTTTTGTTGGTGACCCCAAGGGACAAGAGAGCAATGTGTTCATAGACACTGCAATCTCTGCTCAGTTCATAAGCACCCCCATTTGGCAGTCACAGAAACATCTCCAACCGTGATACTCAGGGCATAGGGGTCAGGGCCAAGAACCACGTGAAACAGCTCACCTGACTCACAGTTAGAAGTTTTTATCTGAGAAATGCTTATATGGGCTACTAAATCTTAAAAATCTTTATGAAATTAAGGCTGCTTTTTTTTTCTTAACCTCCTTCAATCTTAGCTGAATTTCCTGCACTCATTTATAGGCCCTGTAGGGTGCTGAGTGTACCACAGTAGTGCTTATATTTGTGCTCAAAGGAAGATGTGATAGCCTGAAGCCGTGTGTTCTTATAATGGAAAGAGTTTTGGAGATTTGGGGGCAACTTGGATTGGTACTTGAGCAGCCCTCCTTGGTGATTGTCCTATTCTAATTTTTCTTTACTGTGAAAATTGTATATTTTCATAATAAAACTTTGCAAGAACCAGAAATTTAGTTTCCATTATATTCTATTGACTATCTGCAATAGTTTGGATCTTGAATGTCCCCAAAGACTTATGTGTTAAAAGCTTGGACCCCGCTCGGTGGCATTATTGGCAGTGGACCTATAGAGGATGGGACCTAAGGGCAGGAGATTAGGTCATTGGTGTACTGTGTCACCTTGCATCCAAAGCAACAAGGACTAGAATCCATGAACTGAAACCTCTGAAACCATGAGCCAAAATAAACCTTTTTCCTTGTACGTGGCTTAGTCCAGGTATTTTTCACTGTGATAGAAATTGAATGACACATTATACTTTCAAGCCTGTTTTGATTTACATTGCTGAATGCCATACCAAAAATACTGCCACTTGGTCAGATACATGGCATATCACCACACATGCCAATCATCTATGAAGAGTTTCAAGAGAGTTGAGGATGGACAGAGATCTTACCATTGGAGCAGCCATAAAGCTTACAACAGAGGAAAGCCTCTGAGTTGTACAACAGCGAATGACTGTGACTTGATTGAGTGAGGGTGGAAAGTAGGCATCCAATACTTGTGAAAGACCAAGCGTCAATTAAGGCAAAGTGATGAGTAACAGATCTGTGATTCCAGTTTGGTATACAACATCAGATTCTGGGCAGGCACCCTAGAATTACTTACTGTTTATTAATTCAACAATTCATACAGCAACTGCACCTAACATGTATCTAGCACCTGGGTATCTGCTGTGATGTGTACAACTTGGACCTTTCCAAATGCCTAGGAACCAATCACCAACCTTGGAGTTGCCATGATTAGTTACTAATGAGGGGGAATGTTTAGAAATGGGGGAATGCCTAAAAATGGGGTAAGAACTCTACAGTGTCGTGTCTTATAGTGTCACTAGTACGATTTGAGTGCATCATCTTATATTCAGCTCTGTTCACATGCACATGAAGTTAAGTGTTATCCTGATTTTGTATCATCTTGAAAGGAACGTGACGCAAAATGTACTTTCACCTACCTTCCCCTCCATCACACATCACGGCTCCCAAGGATTGTCTCCATCTAATGGGTTAATTTAATACACAGAAATTGTTCCTGGAGTTCTTTTTATTCTCAAAATACAGAATATCACAAAGGACTAAAGGAGAAGTCTATAAAAACAATCTGCAATGCTAAATAATCACATTCACTGGGCTTTATCTGGGCTGAGCATGTCTTTAATTTGCTTTTAAAAATATTAACATCCATTTAACTTACTTCTAAAAATGAAGAAGGCAGTAGAAATTAAACACCTTAATGACATAACCTTTTAAAATTTTCAACCTTGTTTATTATTTAGTGTACTGTAAATCAAAATTAATTACAAATATTGGTGCTGATGAATGTGCATAATTAGTTTTTAGTCTTTATTATTTTAACACAGTTGTGATGCAAGGAAAGACTTCTAAGTGCTACTTGATGATATTGATGGACTGTTGAGAGGTGTATCATTGCAATGCACATAATTTTGTTAACACAAAACTCTCAGAGAGTTCTCTTATGATACTTAATAATCCAATACCAACACAGATTGAAATGGTTCAACAAATACTTACCCAAAATGAAAATTAATATCACTAAGAAGTGATATGATTTTTAAAGAAACATAACTTTCCAAGATACTGTATTGGTGCAAATGGTTTTCAAACGTTAAATTAACTTAAGCAGTCAGGCACAGTGGTGCATACCTGTAATCCCAGCAGTTTAGCAGACTGAGGTGGGATTGCAAGTTCAAAGCCAGGCTAAAGCATCTCAGTAAGGCCCTGTCTCAAAATTTTAAAAAATGAAAAGGGCTGGGTATGTGGCTCAGTGGCTAAGGACCTCTGGGTTCAATCCACAGTACTGAAAAAAAAAATCACTCAAGTATACAAAACCTATGTTCTCCTTGTGTTGAATTGGTGGTAACTGGAATTCCTGTCAGATGATAATTGAGATATTCCAAATCATAGTGCTTTATTATTTGAAGGGGACCTTCATTTTATAGGCAAGAAAATAGGAGACTTCCAGAAAAGTTATGTCTTAGCCAGACAAATTGGTCAAACAATAAAACTGGTCAATTCTGGTATAGTATTTGATCCTCTGTTTCATATGAGCCCTCCCAATGTTCCCTGAAATTTTCTACCATGTTGCTGAGACAGAAAAAAAATTTTTAAAATGTTTTAAAGGCATATGGTAGGATCCAGCAACATAAAATTGATGGGCAAGAAAAGGTCTGTCTTAGTCCATTCGACAACTGGTGCTGGACAAATTATACAGCCATTCACAGGAAGCTGAACTTCGATCCTTATTTCTCACCTTGTACAAAAATCAAATGGAAATGGATCAAGAAAATAGGAATTAAACCAGCTACTACGCAACTGCTAGAAGAAAAATTAGGACCAATGTTCCAGCATATGGGAGTTGGCAACAATTTCTTTGACAAGACTCCTAAAGTGAAAGAATTAAAGTCAAGAATTAATGAGTGGGAAGTCATTAAATTAAAAAGATTTTCCTCAGCCAAGGAACTGGTCAAAATTATTAGGAGAGAGACCACAGAATGGGAGATAATCATGGCCTGTGATTCCTCTGACAAGGGACTAATATCCAAAATTTACAAATAATTCAAAAAACTTAATATCAAAAACACAAACAGTCCAATTAATAAATGGGCCAGAGAGCTAAACAGAAACTTCTCAACAGAAGAAATTGTGCAAGCCAATGAATACATGAGAAAGTGTTCTAAATCACGAGTTATCAGAGAAATACAAATCAAAACTACATTAAGATTTTACCTCACTCCATTCAGATGGGCAAAGATGAAGAATATAAACAGTAATAAATGCTGAAGGGCTTATAGGGAGATAGGAACACTAGCACACTGTTGGTGGAATTGCAGATTGATATAGCTGCTCTTGAAAGCAGTGTGGAGACTCCTCAAAAAATTAGGGATAGATCCACTGTAAGACTCAGCTATCCCCTTTCCGGATATTTTCCCAGAGGAGTTATAATCAGCACATTACAGTAACACAGCAACTGCAATGTTCATAGCAGCTCAGTTTACAATAGCTAAATTATGAAATCAACCCAGATGCCCCTCACTGGATGAATGGATTCAAAAGCTCTGAGATATATATATACATATATATAATCACACACACAGACACACACAATGGAATTCTACTCAACTATTAGAAACAATGATATTATGGACTTTGAAGGTAAATGGATGGCAATGAAAGAAATAATGCTGAGTGAAATTAGCCAAACCCAGAGACTGAAGGGTCAAATGTTTTCCTTTGTTTGTGGAGGCTGGAGAAAAACTCAAGCTTGGGTGAAAAGTAGCCCCCCTTGAAATGGTGGGATAAAGGTATAAAGGTTTCGCTCTGATTATGATATTGAAAAGAGTGAGGCTAGAAACATCTATATAAGGGAAGCTATGAGAGAATGATGCCAGTGAATAGGGCAGGACATAGTCAAGGGAACCAGAAAAAAAGAAATGAAGGAATTGAACCATACCTGAAGCTTCAGTTCTGAATTTGTTAGCTACACGATAACATTAAATGCCTCTCTGGGTTGGATTTTTGTTGTTGTTACTGTTCATAGGAGCAGAGTGAGCTGTTTGAAGTTTGCTGACCTATGGTGGCAGGGAAAGCTGAGGTCCATGGGAGGGGAGGTTTGAAACTATGGAAAGGGGGGATGATGAGCAGTGGAGGTTGATTGGTTGGATGAGATTGAAAGTTGGAGTGTCTTTACAGCTAGACTATATGTGGATATATATCAGTAGCCCTGCTTGATAACAGGAAAAAGTTACCGAGCATTTTATAAAGATGTCAGAATGATACAGGCCATGAAAGCCTAGGATCAGAAATCATAATGAGCCTGAGGAAAAACCCTCTTAGTTTCTAGATTCTTTTTTTCCCCAGACAGAAGACCTATAGGGACTAATTAATATTTCCTCAAGCCTATAATTTACCAGGTACCATCTTTCCACCAGACTCTGAAACTGCTCCCATAAAGTTTAAATGTTGGTGTGTATAAGTTTATATGTTTCCTTGTAAAATATATTTGCTATATTGCTTCTGCTTGAAATAAAATGTGTTTTGAAAGTTATAAATATGAAGTTTAGAAGAGAGCATATTTCTTGGTAGAAATTTATTCCCTGTGACACATTTTGAAGTTTGTTTTCCATTTTGCTTTATCTCTGTTCCTTCAGAACGGTGTTTGTTTTGCCATTATGCAAGATTTGCAGCCAAACACTGTATGGTGTTTGTAGATTCTTCCTTAATCAGATCAGAAAATCATTCTAAGCTTTATCTAGAAATTTCCATGGTAAGTGTAGTTGAAGAAATTCAAATAACGCTATGAAAGATATTAAACCTCACTTGGTGTGAACACAGTCGTCCGTGGGAGGCACCATCTGTGAGCAGAGACACAAGCTATGGTACAGGTTCAAATACAATTCCAAGTTCAAAGACTACCTGAGGTTTACTTTTATTTTAGACTCTATTACATAATAAGAAAGAATATCTTGCACTCTGTTATTTATTTCACAAAAGTCTGTTTCTTTGCCCTGAGCACTGTTGATTTTTATGGGGTACTGGTGTGGTTTCGAGCCCCAACATCACAGATGCTGCTAACTCACCTTCGTTGAGCTGAGCTGAGCTTTAGTGTAGTTGGGCTCTGGTTGCTTCACAAAGGTACTGTTGATATCTACTTTTCTTAAATTGAAGCTATGAGCAGTATGTTTAGTTGAATAGCTGCAGTTTAATTTGGGGGGTACAATCAATAAACAAAGTCAAATTTTCTGAGTCTTTTATTCTCTTCTCAACACAATTCCTTAATGCACTGTGTAGGAAAATACCAATATTTTTTTTAATGGGGAGCAAGAACAGGGTAATGGATCCAATGAACAGGATTTTCACTAAAAAAGAAATCTGCCGAGGATGCCCATGTGGAAAGCTATACCACCATCCATCCAATCACGGAGTCACTGATGGTAACATATACGGAGGTCTTAGTTCACCCCAGGAATTGAGCCGTCGGTGCTGACTCTAGCAGAGCCCCAGAAGCCTAAGTTGGCTAGCAGTCAAACTCTCAATTAGACCAGAGTCTGTGGATTGTCTCAAAGGGAGAAACACTGGAGCCAGAAACCAACAGAGATGTTATCAGATAAAATGATTCCGTGGGAGACAGCTCTTGCTTGTCTGTCGCAGTACTTTCCAGCTGGTTTGTCAGACAACACCAGTGCGTTAAGAAACAGCCTGAATGATGGAGCCTCGCTTCTGCCCTTTTATGTTCTGTTACTTTTGCTTAACCTAATTAGCGTATAATATATTCATTTTTTATTAGCACAGAATTCCTCAAAATGTGATTCATAGAATACTATACCTGCAAGATAGTCCAAGAAAAAATTGCTGTGGAATCAGTTAAGGTGGGAGAGTACAAATTATACATCCTTCCTACTGGGATTATTTTCATCCTAAAGGTTCTGAGAAGTTCTGCGGTAAAGAGATTTGTTCAGCTGTCAGAGTTTCCCCACCTGGATCATAGAATCATTCCCTGCTCTCTATGATTGTGTTTTCCCTTTTTCTTCTCTAGAACATGGGAACTATGGAGCATTGAAAGACAGACAGCTGGCAGCCTCCACGGCTCTGATGCCAAGGTAGCTAACACAGGATTCCAGGAGAGCCTAATTTTTGCTATGTAGCACTATTACCAAAGAAGCAAGGCGACGCGGATATGCAGCTCCCAGACCCAATCAGAAACAGCTGGAAGCAACAGGAAAAGCAATAGGTATAAGAGACATTCTCTTGCATAGGAGAAATGCAAGACCACATTTCTTCCTTTGTTCCCTTCTGCTACTCCACAGAAGCGAACCCCTGAAGAGCTGATCTACAATGCCAGCTAGACTGGTACCACATCAGGCTTCTGCAGAGTTACCATTCTTATGTTAAATCATTTCATTTGTAAGCTTGATCACACACACACACACACACACACACACACACCACATTTTTGTTATCTTTTTCCATTTGTAAAACAATTTTATTTAACTCATTAACAGTGCCCATATAAAAATTCACACAAAGTTGCTAGAGTGAGGGCAATTTTCAAAAGTGTCCAGGGTTTTCTTTACATTCACTTTCCCAGGGATGCACTCAAATCAACAGTAAAATGTAGACATTATGTGATGTTTCGTTACTTTTGGTAAGAATCTTCTCATTATTTTATTTCCATACAGTAGCAACTCTGATGTCTGCTTTACAGAGTCTACTCTTATTAGCATGTTAAGAAAACTTAAGGCTGATCTACAAGAGGCAAGTGTTTCCAAACACCAGGGGCAACCCCTGGCCCCCACTCTACTTCTGATCATCTCTGCAGCCAGGCAGGTGAGAGCTCAGGGACCTCCAGGCAGGAGTCTTGAGATCCCCTCTCAATCAGGAAGCAACCTCTGGGAGGAAAGGTAGACACTGAGGCCAGCTCTACAGGAACCCAAGGGGCCATGCTGTGGCATGGTCAGGTCAGAGACTCATCATTTAAACATCCAACCTAGTCACCACTAAGTAGACCCCAATGGTTGGTTGGTGATTGCTACTGGTAGGTCCCCCTAACTTGAAAGGAAGGCTTGGGGACATCAGTGAAGGAGGAGGGGACACAAGGGCTTATTAAACTAGATGGCCATTTCCTGTCACCTTGTTGACACAGCTACATGAACTGAAGCAGGATCTGAGCACCGGGTACATTCATATCTATCTACATACATTCTTCAATAGCTTACCAGTGGAGAGAACCATGGCCACTACCACTTACTGTAACTTTTACTTAATTTACTAAATTTTTATTTTAATCTATGTTTTACTTAACATTGGAATGTGTCTGTACAAAGTGCTTGGGATATGTCATGATTTAGATGTGAGGTGTCCCCCAAAACTCATATGTGAGACAGCATAAGAAAGTAGAGGTTAAATATCAGGTTATGGGAGTCTTAAACTAATCAGTGCACTAAACCACCGGAATGGAGTAACTGGGTGGTAGCCGTAGGCAGGCAGGGTGTGCCTGGAGGAGGCAGGTCACTGGGGGTGTGCCTTGGGGTATATATTTTGTCTGTGTGAGGAGAACTCTCTCTGCTTCTCGGTTCCATGTCCAGAGCTGTTTTCCGTCACCACACCCTTCCATCATGATGTTCTCCCTACCCTCAGGCCCAAAGCAACAGTCAGGTATCTATGGATTGAGACCTCAGAAGCCGTGGGCACCAGAATAAGCTTTTCCTCCTCTAATTACTCTTGTCAGGTCTTTTGGTCACAGTAATGGAAAAATTGACTAAAAAAGAATACAAGGCAAAAAAAAAAAAATCCAAAACATGCACAAGTAAGAACCAAGAAATTTAGATGGGGGAAGAATGGGGATGCCAGTGGATTTTATGGAACATAGTAAGTGTTTTCT
>PVKS010027441.1:0-27508 GCA_004027875.1 Aplodontia rufa
AGGCTTTGTTAGGTCAGCCGTCTGTCCTACTGCTTCAACATAAATTCTAGTATCAACAGATGAGAGAAACCATTCGGCCCTTAAGTCTCTGAGCTTGGGAGACTTCACTAAGCATAATTCTGTCCATCTCCATCCATTTGACTTCGAAAGCTATAATATCATCTTCTCTGATGGCCGAGTAGTATTCCATAGTATATATACATTTTTAAATTTTCTGCAGTATTCTTTCCTCTTTTTTCTTTGAATTTTGGTCTTGAAAAGACTTGAAAAGACCTCTATCCTTCTCTATTTTATGAATGAGGAAATGAAGCCACCAAGTGGAACCGTGCCTGTAGCTGTAGATCTTATTCATGGTGGAGCCATAACTTGAAGATCCCATTGTTGTGATTTTTTTCAACCATATCAGGAAGTCTCTTTTACTTGTCTTCTAAGCCACAATATCTTTACTTTTTTTTAAGAGAAGGACAGAGAGAAAGAGTGAGACAGAAAGAATCAATTTTTATTGAGTTTTTCACATGGCTTTCACTGCTCTAACTCTTAGTCATGTATGTGGGTGCTGGGATTTGAACCCATGTACCCGAGAATGCCAGATAAGCACCATAACTAGTGAGCCACCACTCCAGCCCAATCTCTTTAATTTTTAAAATAAACTTGTGTTTCTGAGTTTTGTATATCTAACTTCCATTTTTGGTAAATATCTTGTTTCTTAATATTTTTCTCTGTTCTATCTCTTAATGCACTTGGTATTTTCAGTTTTTAAATTCTTCTAATATTAATTTATCTCATTTTACCTTTATTTCCTCTTTTTCTCCCTCTCCTTCCAAAATTCATTTGTGTCTCTTTATTTTTTTCAATATTTTCTTATGTCTCCTAGATCCATCTTCCCTATTCTTTTCAAGCTTTCTCCATAACCCATACATTTCCTTTTCACTTGTTTTAAATCTCTGTTTTTTCTTTTTCCACTTATACATAATTATTGGACCATTTTAGTTCCTTCTTTACTTTTTAACTTTTTTGTGCAGTTTCAGTATTATCTGTTTCAGTATCCTTTTAACACAGCAGTAAAAAAATGTGTGTGTGTGCGTGCATGTGCATGCACACATAAATTTAGAATTACTTGGTACATATTAATGCAGTGGAGAGGAGTTGAAGGAGACACCAAAGAATGTGTTCATAGAAGGAGAAACACATTACTTATTTCTATCCCTGGGGATGTTAATCAGAAAGTTTATTTTTTAGTGCTTTTTAATAAATATAAGTCATGTACATATGTTTCCTATGTAAAAGTATCCTGAATCAGTATTATATGTGTGAACTGTTTCATTTTTCCTAAAACATTCTAAAATTTAATCCAGAGCCGTTGTACAAACAGTTAAGCGGCAGTGGGTTTGCTTTCTGAGTTTCGTTTGGATATAGTTCAAGTATAATAAACACATGTTAACATTACGTTTTGAACATCACTAAAATGTTTGTCAATGTTACATGTGAAACAACTATAAGATTATCACAATAGCATCAGAATAAAGTTACTTGCTAAATTATATACAGGGGAAAGTCTAGATGTCTAAGCATACTGTCCTTTAAAAATAATTTTTCTGGGATATAGACATGGGATGAATTGAGTCAGTATTAACTGAGCTAATATTATTAGTACTCTAGTTTATTAAATGGCTTTGGGTGTGATTAGTCTCACATATTTATAGCGGTTTATCATATATATATATATATATATATATATATATTATTAGATATAAACGTTTCCTCCATTCTACAATCAGTTTCTTACCCAGTTTAATGACTGATTTGGAGGTGGAAATGAGCCCATGTATAATTTGCATACCTCTAAAAACCAGAACCTGATAATTACTGAGAACAACATGGCAGGAAAGACAGAACTTATATCAGAAAAAGTTCAGATGATTCATATTCATTTTGTATCCTAAAAATGATACATCTACCCTAAATACTAAAGAATAAATAAATCCCCAAATAACAGCAAAGTTATCTTTTAACTCCAAGGTTTCTGCTTAAAATCCCATGAAAGGATCTCTTCTCACAGGCTATCTTCAGTCATCCTGTATTGGTGAACATGCCTGGTGTTCTCCCAAATGACCTGGGTTCAACATCTGCTCTGAGGATAGATTTTTCTGGCTCAATAATTAAAATACAATGATCTTATTACAGTTTGAAAAATGATTTATTTGTCGTTATTATACATTTTTTTTGGCACGGTAGAAAACAGAGGAGAGATATTAAATGCAATTCCATGGGGCCAGAGATGAGTCTAATATTACCTAATATCTTCAGAATTGACCAGATCAAATTAGACAGTAATCCGGAGTTAGAGAGGGTAACTCACACTGTGAAAAAGAGGGGACACCAGGAGGAATGAGCACTTGATGAATCGGTGGGATCAGATGGCATGAAGGAGGAGCTTTGTTACAGGCACCTGGGGAATGGGAACAAAACATTTGAATGGTAGAAGGATGATGGGGGAAATCCATAGAAACAAAGAGGAAGGAAATAAACAAAATGACATGCTCAAAAAGAATAGAAGTGACCTGAAATGCAGAAATAGAAGGACCATGTGACCTTGCCCATACAAAAGAAACCATTGCTTTTTTACTTTGACCCAGCTGCAATCACTATTTTAAAATTGTAGATAGGAGAACTAAACAGGCTGATTTTCTCTCAGCAGAACAAATATAAGACTACTGTACTACATTTAATTCATCACTGTTCCTGCTTAACAAAGAAGAGTGCTACTTAATCACCAACTTTCTAATGATAAATTCTAAATCAATACAGTTAATTGCTTTCCGTCTTAACTTTTCACTTATATGCAATTAATTACATGTAATTTCTAAAATTATTCAGTATTTCTGACCATGCTCTGAGTTTCTACCTAAGTTAAGAAGATGGAACCTAGCCTGGTATCACATACAGAAAAGCAATGATTTTAAAACAAGTGAAATAAAATTCATAACATCAGACAAGATTACATTAATCATTTAAAAATTGATTGGAGAATGACACTTTTGACAAATACAATGTTTACATGCTTAAAGTATAACCAAATCTGTTTATAATAGGGGCAGCTTGGAGAATAGTGACTAAAAAGAAAACTATCCATATTTATCTGACAATGAGGATTTAAAATTTTTCCTGAGGAATGATTTTGTGTCTAAAAAAACACAAGAACTTTTGCTACTAACAATGTAAATATGGGGAGAGGAGTATGTTAGAAATAAAAATAAGTCCACTTGTTTCTGTAGCTTTATAAATCATAAAATTATGGTCATGAAAAATTAAGGAAAACAAGGGGGAAAGTCAAGAGACAAATGAAGACTGAAAGGGAATGTAAAGGATTGCTATTTAAAATCAATATATCAATTCACTAGCTCAAAGAATTTCTTTTTTAAAAATGTATATTCTATAAGACCAAAATGGAACGCATCAACTTTGCTCCCAAAAATCAGCTTTCTCTTCTACTTCCGTGTTCTTTGTTTTTCAGCAGCACCACCTTTCCCAGTATCCCAGACTGGAAATGAGTTGGTCATCTTTGGTCCCCTCTCCTTTGCTTTTGATATCCAGTCTCACCAAGCCCTGTGCATTCTACCGAAAGACCACTGTAACACCTACTGCCACTCTTTCCCTCTTTACCCCAGGAATGGCCTAACAACTAGCGATCCTGTTTTCCGTTCCACCCATAGACATCTTAGTACCAATTTCTTTCAGCAAATGGGGAGGATGTACCTAAAATGGTTACTAACAAACAGAATATACCTTCTCTTTCATCAACTCATCTTCTCCAGTTTATCTTGAAACAAGCACCAGAGGCACTTTCTTGAAACACCACTTCAACTACACTACACTCTTACTATCCATCTCACACCAGCCCCAACCAGGATAGTCTTCTGTCCAGGGCTTCTGTGTACTCCACTGCCCACTCCAAGACGTCCAGAGGCTGTATGACCCCTGTTGGGAGGCATTCTCCAGAACTCTAGCCTTCCATGAGCCCCCCTTCTCTAGACTTCTGTCAGTAACTTTCCTGTTAGCATTTGAATTTGCATTGCTGTGTACATCTTTAGAGGTTTCCTAGGCATCAGTCAGAGACCACAGAGTTATCATAATTCTTTTCCATTTTCTGAAGCTTCTAGCAGGGCTCATTAAATGCTTACTGAATGAAGAAGTTGGGTCAGTAAATGAAGTCATTTATTTAATTTATTTAAAATTAAGTGAAGAAAATTAATTTATGGTATCAATTTTTTGGAGGCCAAAAGGCTTGTATGAGACCTTCAAACAAGCAATAAACAATAATGATTGTTGATTATGGATCTCCAACTATAAATCAGTCACTGACCTTAGACACTGAGGCTCAGAGAGATTAAGCACTTGGTATGTACAAATTTCCGTAGAGCTCCATGTTTCAAGGCTACAATTTGGGCCTAGGTAGTTCTGGCTCTGTCTCAGTCTGCCTAGGTGGCCATGGTGAAATACCAGACTGGGTGGCCTAAACAGCAGAAATCTAGTTTCTCAGGTTGGAAGTCTAAGACCAGGGTGCCAAGAAGACTGCCACTTCTTATGCTTTCACATTGGGGAGTGAGAAAGAGAGAAGGAAAAAGAGAAAGAGGGGAAGAGATTGTTCTCTCTCTCTCTCTCTCTTCCTATAAAACCATCTATTTTATCAGATTGGGACTCCATCCTTATGACTTTTATTAATTTATAAAACACTATCTCAAAAATATATGAATTTAGGGAGACACCAGTGTTCATCCCACAATTAGCACCAAAAAGATGTAATAAGTTCTGCACATTACCAAATGAGATTAAGAAATCTGCCCTCAGAAATACGTGGTCCACAGATTCATCATCACAACTTTCCACTCTCAATTTAGTTTCCAGTTATTAAGAATTTCAAGTCAAATAAATCCTGCCTTCTTAACAGCCAAGCAATTCTAATTTTTAAAAATGGGAGAATAACTAGTAAATTTCCAACCTGCTCTGTTGTAGATTTCTTGGGAATGTCAAGAAGTAGACAGCTTCCTAATTTGTCATCGAGAAGAACAGTTGGGTGAGGCTGCACAAAGCTATCCCTCCTGACAAAACCCACCTCACAGGGGCAACCTATACCCTGGTTTTTTGGTACTAAGGTATGAGGAAGGAAGCCAATAAGGATTTACAGGTGTTAGATGGCTCCAGTAGTGAAATCTATGTGCCAAAAGGGTACACAGAGCAATTTGCCATTAGGCAGTTGAAAGTTCAGCTTCTTGACATGCTGAAATAAGTGCCAGGCTTCTTAGGGAGAATGAATCCAGTGTTCACACCGTGATGAAAACATGATTGGTATTTTATTTCTGCCTTGAAAACTGGACTCATCCAGTTCTAAGCAGCATCCAGACGTTCCTATATTTTTAGCCCCCAAACCCAGCTATCATCTCCTGGTGATTATTGATATTTCAGAAAAAGGAGGTATTTCTGCAATTCTCATTTTCTTTAAAAAACACATCTTACACATATTTTTGTCTTTCTTTTTTTTACTCATTTATTTTATCATCTTTTTTGGTAAACTTCCCGATTGCAATTTGTTTGGCTGTTGTTAGATTTTGGTTTATTTATTTTACTCCAGCAGAACCCATTCATAGGGGTGGTGTTTTTCTTATATTCTTGTCTAAATTCTCTGCTCTACTTCAAAATTTCTCTCTCTTTCCTTCTCTACATGAAATCTAATATTATGAACCCATTAAAAAATTTCATCCTAGCAATTTTCTGTTATTTAAAAAAGGGAAAATGTATTAAAGAAAAACAGGAGGTAAATTTATTTTCCTCAGGCACAACTGGCAGACAGATTATTTCATCTAAGGGTCAGCTGTAATTCTTCTCCAGTAATAATCTTTGGTTTCACCTCCTCTCACACTGTCCCTATCCATTCAGAGAGAAAATGGAGGTGAAATTTCTCAGAAATATATTACTTAAATCTTCATCTTAAAAAAATGCATTTACATACTACCTGATACTCAACAAATTGCATCAAAAATCAAAATATCAAAACTTACATTCTACTCCAATTCTTGTAGTTAGCAACATTTGACACCCATAAATGAACTGCTACTATTACATTCTTAGATATTATAGGAGAATATATTCTCATGAATTTTCTTTTGCTACATTTTCAGTTGGGCAATACTCTGTTTCTAAGAGTTTCATCATTATGGATTATACTTAAAATCTCCCCACAAAGTCACACATTCTTGCATGCGATAGACTCTTTTTTCACCAGCTTCAAATATTCATGAAATAACATTAGTCCACTTTGTTTTATTTCCAACTTCTATGGAAATGGAGACGAGTCAGCCATCAGGAAAAGGCTTGGTTTTCCTACACCCCAGACTAAACCTGAACTGCTTTTCCACTGTCACCCTAGAAGAACTATGTTCCAATCATTATCCTTCAATTGCCATTGTGTCTCTGCTGAGCTACTTTCCAAGCTCTTTTAAAGAAATGATTTTAGACTTGTATAACCATTTCAGTTTCCTCTCTGTGAAGTCATAAATTCCTTGAGGACAAGGATCATGTCATACATTTTGGCATCCTTGTGGTATCCTGAGAAGTGATTTAAACTTAGCAGTAATAAATCCATGTTGAGTGAGTGTATTTAATTTAATGCATTCTTATAAAGAGCTCACCCTAGTGGAAGCTGTTTTGTGTATTTTTCAAATATTAACTCCATAAATCTCTTTTTGTTTTGTTGTGATATGCAGGCTTGCTGTATTGCCTAGGTATGTCTCAAGATCAGGGACTCAATTAGTTCTCCTATCTTAGGATCCCTAGTAGCTAGGACTACAAGTGGATGTCATCATGCAGCTTCTATTGAATCTTATAAAAGCCAAGGGAATAAGTATGACTTGCACCTTCATTTTACCGACAAGAAAATCAAGTCACTAAAAGGTTAAGAAATTAGTCAAAGATGACTTAGATACTAAGTTTCTGAGCCAGGATTCAAACCCCAGCATTTGGGACTCCAAGTGTCTCTGTGTTGTTGATCACCCTCCACATTCTCTTAAGTATATATTCGAAGGTGTGATCCAGCCTTCTGCTGATAAATTGCCCATAATATGATACCCACTTGGCAATAGTAGTCACTCATTGTGGATTTGCTGTGACAGATGCTTTCTACCCTAACTACACCAGAAAGAAGTGTTGGCCATTTTCTATTTTTGCAATCTGTACTCTCTTCAAGACTCTTGATTTTAGTATCTCCCCTCCCCCAATCTCTCTCTCTCCTTTATTCTTTCTTCTATGCCATCCACTTTCACATCCAGATAATTTTAAGGATCTAGAACCTTTTCCAGTTTAGTACGCTTGTGATAAATTTCATGTTCTTTCTTTTGCCACATGCTACTTTCCAAAATTATATTATCTGCATATTTAATGATGTACAATCAATTTCACCCTCCCAGGAAATGGCAATAATTCTTCTTTCAGGAATATTGATCTTGCTAGTCATTGGCACATGTAAATTTCTACTTGGAAAGATTAGGAATTAATTCCAAAATCTTTAAAAATGGGTGTTTTCTGAATAGGTGTGCTTCATAGATAATATTTCTATGATTCACAGCATTAAAAATTTGTCTGACCACAAAAGCACATTTATAACAGATAAAATTTTATTATATCAATTGAATTGTGACTAAGAAACATTCTATTTCTTCAAGTTTTAAAAAATTACCTTAACTACTATGACTGATCTAGTGGGAAGTTAAGTTTTGGTCATTGTATGGGGCTCCCTTTTCTTGTTTAATGGTTCCATGAGGATCCAGAAGCTTAAACGATCCTCAGAGACAGGGAAGGTGTCTAGACTTTAGCCAGTGGAGTCATCACAGACATCCTCACTGTTCACCTGTATTTTCCTCTGAGGCCCAAGGGCAATTTGCCGGTACGCCATGTAGGGCACAGAGATGCTTACCAAGACTGTTCGTCCATGCTCCAGACCCAGCCTCCCTAGGTGCGTGGTTCTGCCATGCCCCCCAGGAGTTACCAAGGTTAAAGTTCCCAACTAGTTGAGGTACCTGCATGGCTTCCTCCTTTCTCCAGCTATGATGTATCTTCCTCCTGCTGCTCTTCCAATCTACAAACATTTGACATATTTCCTTCTGTTCAGGTGCTTACCAAAGACTGAGCCAATGACAGTAAGCAAGTTACTGTCAGTGACAAAGCTATCCTTGAACAAGGAAGCAAGGGGCCTGGTTACCAGAAATAGGGGAGAAATATGAGAGAAAAATCCCTCTAAATTTGTATTGAATAAATCACCCTGACAAACTTGGTGTCAGGTCAGTGCTCTTTCCTTCAGTGTGCTCCCAGTTTTAGCTAAGAAAAGGAGACATATCTGCTTTGCAAGATGAGCATGTGGGGTCCTACAACATGAGTGCCAAAAACAAAAGCAGTGTTTCTCCATTATACGCTGAACTTTCTGGGCCTAGCTAGAAAGAAATCTCACTTATGGAGAAAGTTGTTCCAGAGCAAAAAGAGAAAAGTTTGAACAAAGGAAATAAATGTGTTCCACCATTTCATTAAAGATTCATGAAAAGAACAAACTGTAGGAATTTAAGGAAGAAAAAATCAGATACTATCCATCTATTGGTGTTTTGCTCTTCCTTAGGGGTAAAAAAGAAAATAACATTAAATAAAGAGAGATGAGAGTAGGTAGCTATACTCTTATATGGTATGTGTAAGAGTCAGTGTGGCTTTTGCCATGTGGCTTTATAGTATAAGCTCCAAAGTGAGAAATATGTAATAGGTGCTGGCCCATGAAGTTATCCTGCCTTGACTTCACCCTGAAATTTCCTACTCTGGGGATCTTGAAAGAAGCTCTGACATCTAATTTCCTCAGCCTAACTTTATTACACCACTAATCACTTCGTTAAATCTGATGTTCACACTTATCTTCACTCACTTAAAAATGGGACAGTTAATCCAGGAGGTAGGGTGGTGGCCTGCAGGAGGGAAGGTTGCCATGGAGCACCAGCACCAATGCTTTCCTTGCCTTTTGATGAACTTAAACTTTGGAGGAACCAATGTTTATAATACTCAGGGGAATTATAATTATTTCAGGTCTGTTTGTGATTTGTATGCCATGTTTATTAAAGCTGATATAAAAGGTTATTCTAGGGACTTAATCCCCAGGGCTCTGGCAAATAACCACTATCTTTTACTGGGGAATGGGTAGCATGTCAACTGTCAGTTTTAATTTTTCTTGAGTCAAGAGCCTTACGCATACTTCTTTTATTATACTGCTTACATCCACGAAGACTATATTGTGCACTATAATGGAGTTCTGGAAGAGAGGAAGAGCTAAAGAACTATCCAGAGAGTGTTTTTTTTTTAATATAGGATATATAAAATCTAGCTCTTTAATCTGAAAAAAAAATAATGGAATTTTGAGGCTATGTTTTTCCACCACCATTTCCAAGGACTTCAAGTCAATTTCTGTGAAAAATTGGTTTAGGTTTTGTGCCTACTTCCTCTACCCAAAAGGTGAGTGAAAAGACATATGTAGAAGTACTATTATGTTTTATTGAATATATTTTATTTAATATATAACATAATTACTTTATGTTCTACCAAGGAGAAAAAAAATGCCTCCAAATATACTGACCAATATTTTCTTATATTTGGAATTTGTATTATATTTTAAAAAATTCCTTTGGACTCATTTGAGATATAGTTTTATGTACTGTTTATTAAAACATAAAGTTTTGTAGTTTTGGTTAATATATGAAATGTATTTCCTTAAAAGTGCATGTTATCATTTTTATTAATTTTTTAATTAAAACATTATAATGAAATAGTATTTGGGTTTGTTTGATAAAATCATATATGCAAAGAATTTGATTTCAATCCCCATCTCCCTTCTCCTCCCCTTCTTCCTACTCCTCTTTTGCCCCTCTACATAGATATAGTTTTATTATATATCATATATATTATGCATCATTTTCTGCTTTCATGCCTTTCTATACATAATAATTTCAGTGCTGACTCATGGCAAAATCTTTTTGAAAGCAGTTAAAGTCAACCTTTGTAAGCATCACTCTTGTACATAATTCTGGGGAAGGGACAGCAACATGAAGGACTATCATCAAGTTTGAAAATGTAAGGGATAAGCAATTATTTAATAACCACTGGCCAATTAACAATTGTAATATATATTCCAATTCAAAAGGCAAAAAACTTACATTTCATAATCAATGAAATATGCTGAGATGAAAAAAGTCTTCCCATTGAAGTTATTTTGAACTTATTTGCATAATTCTTCATTTTCACATAGTGGTCTGCTGCCTTTTGAATTAGAAATTATGTCAGACCTTCATATTTAAAGCAATGTTCCTATCCATTATGAACTCTGAATTGCTTTTATAATTGGGATAGTGCAACAGTGATTCACTGACATCCTATACCCTGCCCCAGTCTTGCATAGAGATGGCCTTGGTTTGCTAAATATATTTTATTCCACACAAATCCAAATGTGTGCTTTTGATACATCTTTTTAACTCGAGAACTCTTAACTCACCTCCACTCCTGAATGACATGTAGTCTGCAAATGAAGGTCATCTTTTGCTTAAGATTTCAATCAGATTCTTGAAAGTGATTTTTAAAATCTTTCACCAAGTTCAGATACTTATAAGGAGACTTGGAAATAAACTTGGAAGTGGAGTTTAGAAACCAATGGCAGTCAAACTGATAGCAATCAAAATTAGGGGTAATTTGATTATTTCACAGTGAGGAATCAAAGACAGAGAAATTAGAGAAGACTGAAGTACTCTTTGAGGAGGCGCAGTCAGTAGGAATGTCCCAGGGGCAGGGAAGGATGAGAGGACTTTTGAGAATGGAATACTACTATTCCACTAAAAAAAAAAATACGTTTCCCGTTTGGCCAAGACGTAAACCCCTCTATCTATCCAACTTGTTATCCACATGAAGAGTGTGAGTGTGTGTGTGTGTGTGTGTGTGTGTGAGAGAGAGAGAGAGACAGAGAGAGATAGAAAAAAAGACAAAAGGAGGCACAGATTCCACATTTGGGGAAACCACACATAATAGAATAATGACTAACTCTTAACCTAAATTGATATCAAGTAACCAGGAACTCAGTCATGGGTAAGCTTGAAAACAAAAGTCCCTTTGATAGTCTCCAAAACCTTGGAGTAAGCCTTTCCGATTTTCCACAAGCCATAGAAAAGAGGTCTGAGGTAACTTTATTATAGGTAAAGTGGCAGCTTGTGTCCAAGTCACATTTGGATTTCACACAGAACATAGCTGATGCCGCTCCTGGCTGGCAGTGCAATGAACAGATGGTGAAGGCTGAAAAAGGTCAGAGCCCAGTCAAGAAATCACCAGCAAGGACTTAACACAGGTCTGGGAAGCTTGATTCTCCCCTGTGGCATCCCAAGACCTAGACAGAAAGAAACAAGTAGTGTCAGGTAATAATAACAAAAGGAATTTGTACTATTTAAAAACCAACAAGCAGGACTTTGAATAGCCACACTCTTGGTGCCCTTCTTAGGCATAAGCCTCTGGGCCTTCTGGGCCCTGGCTTACCCTACATTCCTCCCCTCTAGTTTTATTCGACCTCCCATAGGTACCCTGTAAACACCAGCTTACACGGACAGTGACCTCCCCAACATCTGATAGTGCACTTGGGTTTCATTCCCATGCATGTATCCCATTCTGGATTTTAACCAAGGATGTCCCCTTGTTTTAGCTAGACTCAGACAGACCTTGGCCATAGTTCCTGTTCCTGAAGCATGTAGCTCCAGTCTTCCACCTTCAGGATCAACAGCGCTGAAGGCCCGTCAGGTCATAGGACACGGGCCTCTCACTCCCACTGTTCTCAATCACCTATATGGAATAATGCAAGAGTAACTTGCCTCTTTCTAGGGCCCTGCAAGGCCCATTGGTTTGCTGGGTCTTAACCATTCAGGTTAAGAGGAGAAAGAAAGCACAGGGTTACACAAACAAACAAATGAAAATTTGAGGGCTTCAAAATGGAAGCTACACCTACTTGCATCAGGAACACCCTGGAGGAATGTTTTAGAGAAGCCAGAATTAATTCCTTCGGTAAGGCTAGCTCATCATCAACAGAAGGGAACTGTGAGAAAACAAAAAAAATTTTTAAAGTTTGGGAGAGATAATTAGCCCAGAAGAGAATCCTGTAACCAGTGCTTGTTCCCTTTCATATCATCCTCTAGCTCAGTAGTCTGCTAATATTTTTGATCAGGCCATTTGAAATGATTTTTGAATGCACACTCTATAAATAATTATTTATTTATTATACTACATATAGTGTAATATGTTTCTATGCCATATACACATATGAGAAGAGAAGTAAGGGCTACTATAAAAGGAAGAAAATAATCAAAATGTCTTGTTAATTGTGGTGGCTTCATGCCATCATAAGTTAATATCTCAAGGAACAATGCGTGCTCTTGGTAAGGATCATTGCTATCATAAATGCTTATAAATCTACATTTCAAATACTCTTCCTGGTAATGCTAAATTTTGTTCTTTGTTTTCCCTGCAAAGGGATGGAAGAAGGACAAATGCCAGACACTAGGCATAGTGGACATGGCATAAAGGACAGCTCTGCTATCTTTTTTATAGTTTTTATGTATGTGTGAGATTACATCATTATTATTATCCTTCTATCATTCCTTTATAAGAGCCTCTTTTTAAGCCATGGGCTTAAACTTTGTAATAAAAGTGGTCACTCAGTTCCCTCAGAAAACCTTCTCATAACGGACTACTCATAGCAGATCGAGCTAGGAACAATGTCAATATATTATCCTCAATACTAGCAATACTTAATTTCTTTTTTAATTTTTAAACTAAAAAAATAATGAATACAAGTTCTAACATTCTATCTCTCTACTTCTCTGAATTTTTTTTAACCCACTGGCACATTAGACCCAACTTTGGAGACTTCCATCTGAACAACAGAGTTAATCTAATAATGTAACCATTTGAGGAACTGAAAAAACTCAAGTTCAAGAGTTGGAGCAACTGTTTTTCTCTTATAATTTGGTTGGTATGAAACAGGGTTGTGTAGTTATGTACATTTTTATTTTTAAATCTTTAAAAAATATACTGTTTATTCATTCCACTAATTCTGTTCATGCCCAGTTTAAGGCTGAAGACAATGGAATTCTTTATGTGGAAACAAAACAATAAATTGGCAGCTGCTCAAGACAAAGGCAGTGAGGGCTATGAGTCATATAATGATCATAAACCATGAGAGCAAGGAAAGCTACCTCGTGTTGATTGATGATTATGATTATAATTATGAAGTGTATCCAAAAAAAAACCAAAAACAAACCAAAAGAACTGTGTTATTTTAAGGGAAAGATGGTCACTCCCCGATATAGATAAAATTATATTTTTTGTTAATTCCATGCACCTTATTTTGAAAACTTTCAGGCGATACACTTATATAGTAATAAAATAGACAATTGCTTGCATGGAATCACACACGTCCTTACTACTAATACGTTGATTTTTAGTAAAATGAAGATACTTTCTCTAAAGAGCGCACTGCCAAGATGGAGCGCTGTGACTACAACATTTGTATTAAAGCCCAGCCCAGGTTCCGTCTGCTGTCCGTTTCTACTGAAGACTGAAAACCAGAAACACAGCAACAACACATCAGAACAACTGCAGATAGTACAACCCTGCCCTTCCCTGAAAGCACAAATTCACTACTTTTGTTCCTCTCTAATCTCAGCACAATTCTGTAAGGACTTCCTGAAAAGAAAGAAACATTCATAAATAAAACAACTTCACCTATACTTCACATGTCAAATTTTGGCTGAGGCTTCCTAAAGTCAGGACACTGTTTTGTTATACTGTAGGGTCTTTCACTCTCTGGGTACAGGTGACACTGATGTTTGCAAGCAATAGAATATTCTTTAAGTCAAGAATAAGAATCAATTTCTGCTGCACCAAACACACTTCTCCTAAGTGAATAGGGGAGAAAGTGAAAAATGGGGATGAGAACAGCTATAACAACAGGCTTGAGAATCTCCCAGACTATAATAATAGTATTAATCACACTCCTGTTCACATTCCATTGGCCAGGAATCAATCTTATGGCCATGACCAAACTGCCAGGGAAGCTGTGAAGTGCGGACTTTCCATATGTCTAGAAAGAGGAATTCATGCGGTGAACACAGGATTGTCTCTATCAAGTATTTAAGAGATAATCAATCTCAAATGTATTTGTAAACAGCAAATGCTATGTTCCTCATCAAAAGACTGTCAAGAATTAGAAAGTAAAACATATAAAGGTGTGTGGAAATAGGAACTATTATTGACTGGGGGTAGATGTCTAAACACATTTTGGTGAGCTGCTCACAGAAGTAAGGGCACTTGAATATGCATATTCTCTGAGATTCACAGTCTGGCATAACTTTCATGCGATGCCCAAAGAGAGTTGTAGGAGGATGTCCTCTGTAGGGTTATGGGTAAAAAGCAAGGGAACAAGAAGATCCATCAGCAAGAGTAAAAGTAAATAAAATGGATGCAACTAACAGAGCACTGTGCAGTATCAGTATTCACATGTACACATACCTACATAGCTATAGTTCAGAAGCAGTTTGTGAATATACTAACTTCAGATTTACTATCTTTGGATTTTCTGACTCAATCTTCGTTAACAGGTAAGCAAACTGAGACAGCAAGACAATTTCAAGACCTTCTTTTAGTTTCTTGGTTTCTTTTTATATGTGAATTTTATTTAGGTTCATTTGAGGAATTTATTTTCTTTCCTAATTACTGTCTTTCTTCCCTGCAGAATTGCTTTCCAATTCAGGAAAAAGAGAAGGCTGAAGAGGATCCAACCCAAAACTATTTTCAATGTAAGAATCTAGGCAGATAATAAAAACATATTTTTTTACTTATTTAAATTGTGTGCATCTGCATTTATTTGTTTTCAGATTTCGTAGGTTCTGTGGGTGGTAACCCAGGGAAAAGCACACGCAGACATTTGCTTTGGGACTTCACAGCGTAAACAGCATTACCACGGCAGAGAGGAATGTGAAAGCAAAAATCTACAAGGGTTCAGAATCCAAACCTACAGTAAGCCCATGCACAGGAAGGGTCCATGATTTTTTGTATCATTCTTCACATTAGAAGCGTTTCTTCCAAAGATGCGAAGATCTTACTAGAACTTTCACCTAACGACTGCTCAGAGTCCTGGTTAGAGTCGCCTACTGCCAAGTTGCTGTTTGGACAACAGTTAATTATCAGCTGTCTGGGCTAGCTCACCGTAAACATATCACAGTGTTTCATCACTTATGTTTTATTTAATTTCGCTTGTCATCAAGGTTCTTGATTGGAGCTTTGTGACTTAGTTTGAGAGAGGTGTTTTTCACTCCTGTTGAAAACTGCTTGTCATTCATTTCATACTTTACTCTGAAGGCATAGCTGATCCTCTCATGCAACGTGGAGAGGGTGCTCTGTGTGGCAGCTCCAAGAAAGAGCCTGGCCATTCTCTCTGATCACAATGCTATAGGAAATGGCTAAACAAGAGACACATGATGCTATTTGGTGATTTAATCTGTGTTCAGTTAGTAATGACATTTCCAGCATGGAATTACTAAGGGGCAATGCTACCCAAATTTGAGATATGAGGAATTAAGAGGCACCCAAACAAGTTTTGTGAACAATTAAGTTAACTTTGAAAGTGAGATAATTTTCCATGGATATTTTTGTGCTCTGATGCTCTGACCATGAAACAGAACATTCATGTACTACACACAGGTTCACATGAACACATAAACACTGAGCCACACAAAACAATTTTCTCATCATACTGTACTTAGGTCTTCTGGTTAGCTCCATAGTAAAGCCAGCGTAATGACTTGGAATAAGCCCACCTCTGACACTCAAGTTGGCAAAAAGAGGTATATGAAAGGTCCTCCACTGAGCATGTTCCTGGTCCTCCTTTAACATGGGCAATGTACATGCAGAATAAACTTCCTCCAAAGGGAAACTATACCCTCCAATGCCTTTGCTGTCATAGCCCTGGTTGTGCACCCAGCCAGAGAGGGTAAATCTTATCCTGAATTGTCATACGGGGCTCAGAAAAGAGCTTCCTACTAGAAGATCTTTCTCAATCCCTGAGGTTCTCCAATACGACTGCAGAGTTTCCTTCTTAGAGGACTGGTGGGGTGAGGTGAGCAGGACTTAAACAACAGGACAAAAATTCAAGTGTACGATTTCCTTAAAACATGAATTTGTCCAGGATCTTTATGTCTATGATGTCTTTACGCCCCTCACTCAAATGTTGGACATTTATACTACCAGCATTATTTGGAGTTCCTTGTAACTTTCTGTAAACATTTGAAATTACCCCAGCTACTTAGGATACTCTGCTTCTGTATATAAGAGAGAAAAAGACAAAGAACTTCAGTTGCTAAAATAGTTAATGAAAGAATGTTCTGCTAACAAAAAAGCATAACATTAATAAGACTCATGTCTTTCATTTGCAACCTATTAACCATATACTTCATTTGCATAATTTAAATTGATAATAATCCATAAAAACTTTGTTACATTGATCAGAAAGGGATATCAGTCATTCTAGGTCAATTGTGAAACTATCAGTATGAGTTGATATTAAATGGGAAAGGAAAAGATGGTAAGTTACATATGGTTCTTGTTCTCAAGATATTCATGGTGTATTTTAGGAGCAGATGTATGCATGAAAACTGGCATAGGTAAAAGAGAACAATAAGAGGTGAAATCAACAAAGGGTTACAGAGACCAGACTAGGGAGTATATAGTCTCTATACAAATGTACAAATATCCCAAATACGTGCATTAGAATAACTGAAAGACCTGAGTGGAAGCAATATAGTTCTTTAAATTAGTTCATAACAATTATACATATTTATAGGGTATAGTGTTGTAGCTCAATAATTGTATATCATGTGTGTAATGACCTGACAAGGGTAATTGCTATATCCATCACCTCAAAAATTTATCATTTCTTAGTGTTGGGAATGATCAAAACCCTCTCTTTTAGCTATTTTGAAATATACAATAAAATAAATTTTGTGAGTCATAAATACCCTAGGAACATATTTTTAATCAAATATTCTCTTTATCTTCTATTTAAATGACTTTGGGCAAGTTGTTTGAGTGAGTAGCCAGTATAATCATAGATGCTGAAATTAATTATAAACTTCATGAGGGCAAGACTAATGCTGTGTTATTCTTTGTCATGTTTCTATCACAGCACTAAAAATTAATAGTATATAACTTTAAGTAAAAATGCCTAGGAAGAGGGGGAAGATATGGGGTGCAGAAAAAACTAGAAGAGAGATCCCAAAAGAATATCGTGTTGGTCCAGCAGTCATCAGGTGTGCTGTCAAGGATGGGAAGTTGCTGGCTGAGCCATCTGCCAAAGGCTCTGAGTGCAGGAAGATTGGAAGTCAGTCCCAGGCTCCACAGATGAAGCTAGCTTCCGATTGGCTTTTCTTCCTAGCCTAGAGTTCTGAGCTCAAGGAGGCACACTGTGTTTAAAAAAGAGGCAATTAGCATCAAGAGGAGAAATCAGATCTCAGGTAAGGTGAAAAGGACATAGAATGCATTTTTGAGAAAGATTCTTAATAAGGGATTAGGGAAAGAGCATGATATAGAGTTTGAGATAGAGGTCTGGCCAGGGAGGTGGAGGGGCTGAGTCAGAGCTGGGGAGTATGTGGCAGAAGATGGGTGATTGGAGACCATGCATCACACCAATAAGAGAGAGAGAAAACCAGTGTGGGGTGGAGGCTAAGAGTTACCACTGAGACTGAAAGCCATTAGTTGGCCCCAGATGCTTGTGTTATTTTCACTTTATTAGAAGCCCAAAGCACATTATCTAAAAAGGAAATATAACATATATTCTAAAGCAAGCTGAAAAAAGAAGGTGAGTTATCATGGTCAACTTTTAGATGTATTTACCCATTAAAGTGTGAACCCACATCTAACCTATGTACTACCAGGTGATACTATGACAGAAGATGGAAGCACAAAATGGGGATCTTCTATAGCTATCTCTGCTCTTTTTAATGCAAATAATAATAATAATAATAATAATAATATATTGTTAAAAATAAAATAAAAGATGCAATCCTAAACTAACAGAGCTTCCCCAGGCATGTCAGGATGTGTGGTTTCTGTACATAGAAGTTTCTTTGACAGCTCCTTCCCCTCTGCTTGATCTTTACCAACTGGATTGCTCTGCTGAGTACTGACCTGACTTCTTCCTCTGTGCCCTAACTTTGATCCACTTCAGTTCTCTCAAGTCCATATCTCTCCTACCTAAAAATACTAATATATCCAACAACTTGCTCACATCTCTGCTTGGATGTCTAGTGAAATCATCTCATGCTGTTCTGTTGTGTACTTCTGAGTGATGAATCACTCTAAATTTAGTAATGTGAAACTATTATTATTATTTGCAACAGGGATTGAACCCAGCGACACTTATCCACCGAGCCATTCCAAATCCATTTTATTTTTGTACTTTGAGACAGAGTCTTTGCTGATTTGCTTAAGGCCTAGCTAAGTTGCTGAATCTGGCTTTGATTTTGCAATCCTCATGCCTCAGCCTCCCAAACCACTGGGATTACAGGTATGTGCCACCACTCCTGGGAAAAACCATCAACATTTAAATATGCCCAAGGACTTAGTGTCAGAAATTTGGATAAGGCAGAGCAGCACTGGTTCATCTCTTTTCTGTAATATCTGGGCCCTCAGTTGAGAAGACTCACATAGCCAGGGTGACTTTACTATCTTGGGGATAGATTGAGTCTCAAGTTTTGTGTCTGGACAGTGAGGCTAAAAGACGGAGCTTAACTAGAGATGTCAATCAGACTGCACCAGACCTCTCCAGGTGGCTTGGGCTCTTAAGAACATGACAATTGGGCTGTAAGAGAGTCCCAAAAGGGTCCATCCATAGAACAAGCAATCCTCTGAAGGCTTCCTCTGACCTAGTGTAGGAAGCTATGCAGCATCGCTTCCACAGCTTTCTACTGGTTACCAAGGGGTCTTCAGGGCCAATTCAGACTTGTGGAAAAGAAATTGTACCGCACCTCTTGATGGGTGCCAGCGAAGTCACATTGCAGAGAAGCATTGTGGCCACTTTGTAACCCATGATCTTCCCTGTACCTCTAATTTGGCCAAATGAAACCACCACTATCTAATTGCGCAAAACTCTAATCTAGGGATTACTACTGCTTCCTTTCTCTCCTGCACACCCCATGTTTAATGCATCATCAGCAGGTCTTCTCAACTTTACTTCTAAAACAATTCTCAGATATGTTCACTTGTCTGCATCTTTTCCAGCACTGCAAGCCAATACCATCTCTGACCTAAACTACTGCCATCGCACAAGACATAATCTCCTTTTTTCTATTCTTGCCCACTATGATCTACATATTATATAGCAATCAGAAAAAAACATTCAAAAATGTAAATTAGATCATACTACTCCCCTGCTTAAAAACATTTCATTGCTTCCCAGGCAGTTGAATAAAATTCAGATGCCTTCCCCTGGTTCACAAAGCCTTGCTTTGTCTGGCCCTGGGTCTGCATTCTGGCCTCATCTGGCCATCACTTCACCCACTGTCCACTCTACCTCACTCTTGTTCATTTCATTTCAGCTCTTTCCCATCTTTGGAGCCTTTATCTTCACTGTTTCACTTTCTTGGAATATGCTCCATGCTTTCTATGCTGGTTTCTCATTGCTCAAAAGTCACTTTCAATGCACCTCCTTGTGCCTTTCTTAACCCCCTAATATGAAAGTAGCCCCAGGTATTTGCCATATTTCCTAACTTAATTCATTGATTTAACCCTCAGGAAGATGTAGGTATATAACAGGTAACTTTCTGGCCCATGATAGAGAACAGGAAGGCTGTGATTATATCTATCACTATTCATATTTTCTCAATTGTTTCCTTATTATCTAATACTGCCAACCCCTGAAAATGATGACTCCGTAGGAATAGGTGCCTTCTTTGAAAACTGGTCCCTAGAAAAACTGCTGGGAACTGCTGGCAGTTTTCATAGGAGTTAAATATTTGCCGAATATTTTGAGACTGAAAGTGCTTGGTAACTTACCCAGTATACAGTAAGTGATGAAAAAAAATTTCTCTTATAATAATAATCTCATTAACTTAAATGCCTTAATTTGCCAATAAGGGAGCCAAAGCCAGAATGGGAAAGTCATTTTCCCAATGTCACAACTGTTAGCTTAATTGCTAAAACCAAGAGTGCTGCTTTCATACTAAGAAAGGAATTTTTTTAAAAATTAATTTTTATTGAGCACCCACTCTGTATATTAGCTTAATATCCAATATTTATTTAGCTGTGACATTTGCCAGTAGTGTAGAATTGAGCAGGCCATATGGGAGCATAGAGTCTGAGATTTCTCATTAAGTGGTCTCTAAGAATTCTCCCAGCTATGAGAACTCTGTAACAAGGTATAAGGATATTTATTTCTGGGGATCTCCATCACAAGGAAATCTTTCAGCATTTTACAGAAATGCAAATGTATATCCTTTACTTTTATATATTTTTAAATCATTCCATTTCTTTGTTCTAGAAAGCTGATGCTTGACACAGCTTATACTTTGTAGGTGAATGTCCAAGACTGGAAACATATCCTGAAACAGCATTTCCCACAGACTATTTCTTGGAACACATGTGATGCCTCGAAAAAGGATTAAATAAGAATGGGAAATATAGCCATTCACAATGTTGGTATACTAACATTTTAAAAAATTTGAGAAATTCTTCTGTATCACTTCCTCTCTCTCTCCCTCTGTTTTAAAAACTGCTTTGTTCCAAATTTACAATGTCACCTTAGAGATTAAAATGCACACATATTAGGATCTAAGATTAGTTTTTTTTAGGAAAAAAAAACTAATGATTGGGCAAGGTTCATAAAATACAATGAAAGTAGAAAGATATTATATTTTAATTTTTAAGCCAAGCTAAAGAAAGAATAATATAAATGTTTTGCAAATACCTTCAATTCTTCGTTCTTCTGGTGTATCCATTACTCTTTACAAATAGAGTTCTAAGCTCCACCCTTAAAAGGTGGAGTTTGTTCCCCTATCTCTTGAATCTGGAAGGGCTTATCAGTTGCTTTGGCCAGTAGAAGCAGCAGATGGGACCTTGCAACAATTGTACCAATGGGTCTTTCATATTGCCCCTGGGTTTTTGGAAACCTGATGTCATTCTTTCAATGGAATTGGCCTAGTCCCCCACATGACAAGAAACAATGTGGCCCTGCTTTCCTTATCGCTCCAACCAACAGCCAATCACTAGACATAAAAGTGAAACCAACCCAGACTAAGGCAGGCTGACCACAGCCTTCCTCGCTGTCAATATCAGCCAACCTGGCCCATGTCAGCAGATCACTCAACTGGCCCATATATCATCCGCATTAGCTCATGATAGTTGTTTTGAGGTGATTTATTATGCAACAATTCAATAATTGACACATGAAGTAAAAGTCCTGAGTACTTCCTGTTTCAGACTGTTTTGTGTTTCTATAACAGAATAGTGCAGGCTGGGTTATTTACAATGAACACAAATGTATTGGTTCATATCTCTGAAAGCTGGGAAATCCAAGTTCAAGGTGTCAGCAGATTCAGCATTTCTGATTCCAAGATGGCACTTGGAGTGCTGATTCCTCTGGAGTGGAGGATGCTTTGTTGCCACATGGTAGAAGGTGGAAGGGAAAGGAGAGGGAATAGGTCAAGCTCACCCTTTTAAAAGGGCATTAATTCCACCCATGAAAGCAAAGTCCTCAGGATCTGATATCACCACTTAAGGCATCACCTTTTAATACCATTAGAGTGGCAATTAAATTTCAAAATATAGTTTTGAAGGGGAGCAAAGCTCAAATCATAGCACTTCCACAGATAACAATGGAGCCTTGAAAGCCAGAATGATGATACTAGGTAATATACAACAACAGATCATTAAAACATAATTAAAGCATTTCCAAGTATTAGTCACGTTGCTATGCTAACACCAAGCAGAATGCTGTACACGTAGAGTGCTCATTACATGTTTTTGAGAAATAAATTGTCAGTTTACCTGATATCTAAATGGATATAAAGACCAGTGGCTCATGTATCAGAGTTTAGGAGAACATAAAAAAGGAGCAGTCATACCCTTTTAACAATTTCTAAGCGTAAAAAACGCAACATTTAAAGGGAAAAAAAGAAAAGGAAAAAACCCTAGTGAAGTAAGTAAAATACTGGTAAACAGAGCAACAATTTGAACACTAATACAGTCAACAACAGAACTTGCTTTTTTATAATATGGGGTATGCAGAACAATAAGTCCCCAATATACCTGTGCTATTTAGGAAAAGTAACAAATTTAACAATCCAAAGTGACCCTAAAGCAAGAAGAAACGATGCTAATGGCAGACAGTTGGAAATTAATAGTTCTCCTGATCTGAACTCATGTTTCTCATACTCCTGGGATTATAGGCAGGCGGCTCTTTCAGCATGTGCACCCCAAGGATTAACATCTGTTTGAATGTGGCAATAGAAAAAGGCAGAGTGGATGAATTCCTGAATTGTTCTCACTGACACTCACAGATATGTTTCCTTGGATGATTCCAGTTCGCAGGTGCACTGGCCACACACTAATTGAAAGAATTATTTTCTTAACATTCAGTGTCATCTGCAAAGGCTTTTGTGAAGAGCATAATTGTTTCAACCAGCTGCTAGGAGCTGTTTTTATTAATTTTTTTTTAAAAAATCAAACAATGCCAAGGCAGGGGGTATTTGCAATGCTTCTCCCTCCACATTCTTTTGGGAGAATAAATGAAAAACAACAGCGCACAGCTCTACGAGGCTAAGACCTTTGAAGACCAAAGAGTTGGGTTCCATAAACAGAAACAACAAAAATGTGTCCTTTTCCTCTCTTATTTTTATCCTCACCCCATGATAAGCTGTCTTGTGTATAGTGTGTCTGGGGGACCCCTGCAGGGATTAGTGGAGCCCAGAGTAGGCCCATGGAGAGTTCACACACTCCTCTTGCCTGACAGGGTCCATACCAAGTTTCCACTGCGTTTGCTCCTTTAAGCTACAGAAGATGCCCCAGGTACCATGATTTTTGTTCTTTGGATGGCTAACAGATTCATCTCTAAATAACTAAACCTAATTGCTGAAAAATCTTCTTACGGAGTCAAATCTCTTATATATGTCTTGCCAAATTTTCCCAAAGACAGTTCTTAAATCATCCTAAACCTGAAAGTCACCTAGTCTTATGTTACTTTCTTCTGATGGTATGCATTCCCTCCTTTTATGATTTTAAGCTCCTCAAAACGATGTCTTCTTGGTCAATATGGGATACTGTAACAAAATGCCATAGCTTCATGAACAAGGTTTATTTCTCACAACTCTGGAGGAAGTCTGAGATCTGGGTTTGGTTCTGGGGAGGATCCTCCTCCAAAATCCAGACAGTCAGCTTCTGGTAACCCACTTGGTGGTGGAGGGGAACGCAAGAGAGCTCTCTGTATCTCTATAGTTCCTTTTATAAGGGCACTAATCCCATCCTTCAGAGCTCCACCCCTGTGACTAATTACCCCCCACAGAACCCACCACCTAATACCACCACCTTGGGTTTAGGATTTTAACATGTGAGTTTTGGGGAGATGAAAACATTCAGTACATTGAAGAAATCTTTTTTTTTTAAAGGAAAAGGCTAAAGAGACTAAAAGAAAAATCATGCAGGTTGTCATTGTATAGAAACCAGCAGTGATTTTTATTTTTTTTAATTTTCTTATTTGTTCAACATAGTCTTACACATTGGAGGGAATCACTGTTACGTATTCACTCCCATAGCACAAGAATTACAGCAGTGATTTTTAAAAAAGATCATAAGAATTAAGGTAAAAAATGATAGAATACACTTACAAATAATGAAATAAGATATAGATCAAGATGAAATATTATTTTAAAAGATAGAATGGGCTCTTTTGACTGCTTGGAATCTTTGAATGTCTATTTTAAGGTTAAAATCCATCCTCTGAACAGGGTTTTGCCCACTTCCCTGAGATTATAGCACTGTTATAATAAGCAACTGAAAATGTTCATGCACTAATTGAAATGTAATACATTCATTCTGGAGCATGATTTCCTTACCTTTAAATTTTTTCTTTTTTTTTCACATTAAGTAGCAAATTAAATGCAAATGTCTAGAGAAATGAAACACTTGCACTACAAATTTACACACACCAAATCAGAAAAAAAAGAAAGTTATAGCCCTCTTGCTGATTGTAAATCCCCAGACTTCTAAATATGCACACTCAATGTATTAAAGAACAGCTTAACCTTGCTTAGAGGACTTTGACTTTTGTGATTCCTAACACATGTTTATTCTTCAAACTAAAAATTGCATTTTCATTGGGTTCAACCTTAATATGCCGGTTCCTACGGGAGCTCAAGCTACTTCTTGGAAATAAGTCTGGTGCTTTAAAAAATTACCTAAAGTTTTTTTTAGATAAGTAAAATCCTCATCTAAAAATAATGCCAAATTGTAATTAAAATACCAGGTTGTTTTAAAACACGAAACAAAGAAGCAATCATATCTTCAAAGTCACACAGAGATAAATGCAACCATCAAACACCATAGGTTTTTCTGTCACTCACAGATACCTCTTCCAGCAGGCAGTCTTTACAGCTAGGTTATTGAAAAGTGTGCTATTTGCTTAACTTCAATGCACCACTAAAGTCTCCACTCCCATCCCTACCACATCAGCTGACTCTTGCTTGCATCATCCTTCTCCAAATGTTGGATATATTATAAAAATGGGGAAATGACACACTTCTAGTTTTTAACACTACATTGTAACTGCTTCACCTAATGTAGCTCTCAATCACCACATCCTTACTGATCTTCCCAGACCAGAAACAGATGTGCAGGGTCATTGTATCCTCGCCATCTAATGATGAAAAACAAGAGGACTGAATAGGGCAGAAGAAGGCTGAAAGTCACCCATGTAGATACTGGATTTCTCTGTATTCAGAGGAACTGTATGGAAAGCCCACAGAGAGAAAGTAGAATTAGAGTCAGAATCAAAGCTGACTTTTGCCCTAGTTATTTACAAAGCAGGAAAACACAGAAGAGGCTCTCAATTCTCCCCAAGCCCCAGCTATGTATTCTCTGCTTTAAAATGTTACAAGGACTACAACTCTAAAGTAGATTATTCACATAAAAGACAGTGAGGAAGATTACAGGCACCACTGTGGAGTAAATGTACTTGACTGAACATCTAGAATATTACAGAATGTTTTAATTAATAGTTAAGATTCTCATGCTAAAAGATTCAGTTATCTTGGAGAGGAGGCCACCCCAGAAATGTCCTGTTGATGCCAAAGCCATGGGGAAGCTGGGGCCTGATGGGTTACCAGCAGGTGATCCAGATGTTCACATCTGCTCCAACCCACTCCCTCCCTCAGGCAATGGCTGGGCTGCAGTCTGTCACCAGGGACATCCAGCACAATGGGGAGGCAGAAGAACAAGGTAAAATGACATTTGAAGGGTTTCTGAGTTATGATGATATTATGATATTCTTTAAAATTCCCAGGCATTGTGAAGGGTCTTCAAAAGAAATTCTCAACTCCAGGATTTAATGCTCTGGGCAGTCACCCAGGTACCACAAAATCCCCATGTGTGCGCATCTCCTTTGTTACCCATGTATATACTCCCTCCCTGACGTCAAAGCCATGTTTGCTCAGCTTGTTGAAAACGTGTTCTTTGCTGGCCACATTCTTTCCTTTTTCTGAGCCAGTGAGGTTTCTTCAGAGTGCATGGAATTGAAATTGCTCCTTCCATAGAAAAGACCGGGATGACAGTTGTCTCTGCGTTGAGCATATGCTAACCAGACAGGGCTTGTTTGCCTGGGAAGCCTTGTGTTTATTTTTTGTTTCTGTTTGTCTGGCATCTAACCAGCATTGTAGTAAAATGTCCATCCCTTTGCTGTGTGAATGGGAGAGGCTTGTGGAATAGATTTCTGCTCTCTTCATTGGTCCGTTGATAGAGAATTGCTCTAAAATGGTCCCAGTCATAGCCTAGCCTATCATTTGGGGAACATCTCTCTATCTTAAGGAATAATAATAAATGTAGTGTTGGGGGATGACAGCAGCTGGGTGCTGTTGTGTAGGTAACGAGTAATTGATTTGTCGTCAACTCTTCCCAGCTCTAAACAAATCCAAACTCTGGCCAAAGATTTGACTGGATTATAAAACAAGGATCTTGATAAAGCAAAAGTCATGTGATTATTCAGTAGAACCTGTTTTAGCTGTTTGGAGACAGTCACTTAGAGTAGTGTAAAGTATGATGCCAAAACACTCATCTCTTTTGTGATCATTAGTCTCACCTTCGAGCCGAGAAAAAAAGGCCTGAGATCGATACCCTGACCTGTTCCATGTAAGCTATTGGTCAGAAAAGTATATGATAGTCGTTATGTGCTTAGGATGTGATGAGCTTTCAATATTTATTATCTCAGTTTAATCCTATGAGGACTTTATCCCAATTTTATAGCCAGGAAACTAAGTATAAGAGAGTTTATGTAACTCATCCAAATTCACACAACCAGTAAGTGATGGAGTCAGAATTTAATCTCATGCAGGAATGACTCTTTTACATAACATCAGAGTGCTAAGAAAAACATTTTAACATTGCACACTTCATTCATAAAGTGTCTTGTAATCTTGTGGTCAGTCTCTGACAGGTCTGTTGGTGGTGTGGTTACAGACCTCCAGGGAAGTAGGTAATATTGGAAGCTTCTGTTGATCCACTCTGCAACAGGCCATTCCTTTGTAGTGTCCATGTATCCCCACACATCACCCCATTTACTCCCCAACTTTTATTTTCCCATCACTGAAAGGTCTACTTTATACCAGGTGCTGCAGTCTTCTTGGTTACAAAAGGTGAGTGAAGAATCCCTCCCAGAGAGGGGTGTGTATTCTAGTGCATTCTTTCCTTACTTCTAAGGACTCAGGTGATTAAAAGTGCACTTCTTCTCGGAATTGAGAATTTAAAGAAAATTCTCTGAGAATTTGCTAACTCTCTGAACTCATTAACGATGGGAATCACACCTTTGCATGAGAAATATTTTACAAGCTAATTGAAACATCAAGGTAATTTGTGGTTTTATCATAACTATAGTAAAATATGCTTTTGATTCATTAAGATATGAAAATAATTATTGGTATGAAATAGGGTGTTAAAAAACACCTTTCTAATAGAATAGAAGACCCCGAAACCAATCCTCAAATCTTTAAACATCTGATTTTTGACAAAGGGGGTCAAAATATTACATGGAGATGTGACAGCCTCTTCAATAAATGGTGCTGGACAAACTGGTCCTCCATCTGCAGAAAGTTGAAATTAGACCCATATCTTTCTCCTTGCACAAGAATCAAATCAAAATGGATCAAAG